>SNQJ01S0043233.1:87930-103871 GCA_010110895.2 Picea sitchensis
ACCCTAACGGCTAGGCTAGAAACCCTAGCTTCAGAAAACTTGATGGCTAGGCTAGGCTAGAAACCCTAGGTTTCGTTGGACTTATGATTGCCAACAAGAAGCCTCAAAAGAACCCCAACGAGCTGCAAGAATTTCCCAACGATTTGCAGAAACCCTAGAAGCCGAAATCTACAGAAACCCTAGAAACCCTAGGGCCAAAAATCAAAACTTCTTCAAATTTCAATCTGAGAGTTGCAGGTGATGCACTGGACTAGGTTGTACTTGCCTGTGAAGAATTTAGGCCCAACGCTTCAAGGGAAAGTGCAAAAACTAGCTTGACAAGGAAAAGGGTAAGAACCGTTTTTGCAGTTGCAGCAAGAAGGTGATGGCTAGCTTGGAAGTTGCTGGAGTAGCTTGTGCAATGGCTCTTTCAGGAACACTGCTCTGATACCATGTTGAATTTTTAATGATTGCTCAAGCACATGTAGTTTCTTTTCAATTTAGCATGAACTTGAACCATAAACAATGCAACAACACAATAGCTACAGTAAACCAAGATCACATGAAGAATAACCATGCACAAGAAAAAAGAAGTTATCCCGGGAAGACCCTTCTCAAACAAGGGGAAAAACCCACCAAATTATAGCGTAGGAGAGAAGTGCGCACCAAATTATAGCTCTCCAAGTATGCGTTGAGTGAATGAGATCTGATCCACAATGGGGATGTATCTCTCTAATAAATACATGACCTAACTCAACAAATAGATGTCTATTGGCACTATAGGGCCGACTTGTACAACTTAATAATATAATTAATCTTTCACATAATATTAATTATCTTTACATAGTAGGGCCGACTTGTACCCTTCACAATACAAATTAGGGTTTCACAATAGTCTTACTCTTTGACAATATAGCAAGGGGTCTCACACACATCCTCTAGTGCTCTGCCACTAAGGACAAGTCCACATGTGCTCAACCACAAGGGACGTCACTCTCAACAGATCAACTCAACTAAATCCATAGGAGTATGAACTGAAGAGCCATCTCAAGTCAACTCAACTAAGTCCATAGGAGTATGACAGGAGACCATCTCAAGTCATCTCAACTCAGTCCAGAGGAGCACGACCGGAGACCAACACAAGTCATCTCAACTCAGTCCAGAGGAGTACGGCTCACCTATAACATAGGTGTTCTCACAAATCATCTCATCTCAGTCCAGAGGAGTACGATCATGTCTCATGAAGCTGCAATCATCAACAATTTCTACTATGGTTATCTCATTGTAATGCAATGAATGTAGCACATATCTTTTATAGACTTCCTGTTTATAATTTGTAACCTGAATTGTGATGTAATTGCAAAATTTGTGTTTTTGTGTTTTTGGATGCCTCAAATTTGGAGCATATCTTTTTTAGGCTAGGTATTTTTAAAGCACATGTTATTTGTTTTTGAGTACATTTTTGTTACATCAGTTACATATTCATTTTTCTCATGGTGTCTAGAAGAAGTTCTTATCTTTCTAATTGTAATCTTTCTTTTCAAATATTGTGCTTATCAAGATGAGTGAGAGGTGGTGGTGTTGGATTGATTTGTTCTCTGTAGTAGTTCAATTTTCAAGAAGGATCTCTATGTTGCAAGGTATTTTTTTGTTTCTATGTTTCGCCAAGGTTTGGGGATGGGACGAGGGGTGGATGTGAGGACAAGTTTCTGGGATGGACTTTCAAAATACCTTTTCTCTGAAACTCTACATAGCTGTTCAAAATGCAAATTTCTCTTGCATTTGTCAAGCTTCTTATAGTTCTTTGGACAAGCAATTTTCTTTCATTATGGTGAAGAATAAATGCTGTGTTGTTTTGGCTTTAATTGCTTTCAACGAAGATTTTTGCAAGTTTAAGTTCTCATATTTTTCATCCTTTATATGTGTTAACAATTTTCTTATTCCTGTGCATCTCATTGTTAAGGGGCTGGAGTTGTTGATCACTTTTAGGCATTCTAATAGAATCATAGATGTGATTATTGATGAATCTTTAGTGCTTCTTTATGCTCTTTATAACCTAAACAAAAATAAACAAGGAACATTAGTGCACATTTTATACATCAATCCGCAATTCTTTGCTGAGACCAACAATATCAGCAAAAAAGGAAGCAAGAGAAAAGGCAAGATTACTCCTGCTACATAGTATATTTCTGAGCAAAGTTGTTTTCTTTTTATGTCAAATCTTTATGTTTCAGTAGGTATGATGTGAGTCAGATATAACCATGAAAGGCTGTGTTGCACAAAACAACAATTTTCCTTATGTTATTCAATGATTCTTATACACGTAATCATATATAATTGGGTTTATTCTTGTCCGCAATACTTTTGATCCGTGGTTCATGTATTTTTAATTTGCTCTGTGTGCTAATAGAAAGATTGAATTTCCAATTTTTACACTGGTAGATTTATTGTGTAGTTGCTTAGAGAAACTGTAATAATGATGTTTTTGAATGCCATACATTACAGATTGGACTATATAATAGCATGGTTGATAAAGAAGGGGAAGAAGGTGCTGAAGCTGCTATGAGGGCATATCATGCATCAAGAGAGCAGAGTGATCATGCAACTGAAATTTCTGTAGGAAGCAATGTTTCATCTTCTCTGATAAATAGGGTAAGCATATTGTTCACATTCATGATAATCATTTTGAAATTCTCTGCTTTGTAGTCAAGATGGCTGATTCGATGTTTCTTTTTATATGTAATATTTTGATTTAGATTTTCCCTCTTTTGAATTTCGATCAGTTTTGCAAGCCTACATTCAAATTAAAATGAGCATCTTTTACTTTCATGGCTGGTTATGTCAGTCCACCAAGTCCAATCTAGGTTTACAACAAGATTTAAAGGAAATTTATAATCTCCGTTCACTTCCAAGTTGTTATAGCACAGTTTGATACCATTACCATTTGTAATATCTTTGCAAGGGCTTGTCTTTAGGGAGGGGATGAGAAGTTGGCATTATCCTTACAGTTGATGGTGTGCCAGATCTTATGATCCAGAGGCTTATTCTAGAATTCAATGTGTTCCCCTTTCACAATCCTGTTTGGACTTTAAGCCAGCTTGTTGATGGGTGGCATTAAATTTCTGTTAGGGAGGATTTACCTTTCCAATCTGGTATATAGAAATCATTGTGACTGCAAACAGGCTCAACACTATCCTTCCTCTTATAAGCTCTAATAGTTTTAGACTTTAGTATCATTACCAGGAAAGCATGGAGTTCCATGGTAAAAGTCTACGACCAGTTGAAAAATCTCTTGTTTACATGTCAGTTGATTCTAATTTAGTTAGACATGCTTTTGCTTCTAGGACTTCAAAACTTTGCTTAAGATTGCCTACGAGTAGAATCTGTCCTCATTTTGGATTAGATGGCAGAAGGTGAATCCGAGATACCCTACCTTGGGATTTATGCCCCCAATAGTTGAAATGAGTAGCAGTGCACTTTTCATAGGTCCTTAAAATATAGGTGTGGTCTTGAAGTGATTAGCAATTGGAATGACAATTTCAATGTTAAGGGGATTGCTTCATTCATGCACTTATTGAGTGTTTACCTAACCTTATTGCACCTATGAGCTCTTTCTATATTATGGATAGTATACGCCTTAATCTTTTCATCCAATTTAGGAGTTTGTTTGGGGATGATTTTGTCCTAGGAATTCAAGAAATAGAAGCATGGGGATTTTTGTTGTGCACAACCCATTGCACTAAGAGAGGTGAGGTGCACTATATAGTCCAATATGGATGAGATATGTAATATAAAGTAACACTAATAAACTAAAATGAAAGAAAAATGAAGTTAGTAACGTAAAAATGAAAAAAAAGGACTATAATAAGAAAATAAACAATATAATAATAAGATAACCCAAGATAAATTCATCTCAACCCTTGATCTTTTAAGCACCATGAGGTTTATACCTTGGTTTCTTTTTGATCCCTCTTGCTGCTTAATAGATCTGGGGTTAAGATGGATCTACATTGGTTAGATGCATGGACATCCTCCCTCATTACTTGTTTTAGGTTTAAAAGCATAGAGCATTATCGTAAAGGTTATTAACATGGATATAAACAAGCTACAAATGAAGTGTATTTGCTAGACCTTGCTCTCATTGTAGAAGCAATGTTAAGGAAGCAAAAACTAAGGCAAGGTAACAATTAATTAAAAATAAAGTTGCGTGATAGACGAGCTTCAAAAGAGCATTATGATAGAGATTATGTTTTAATGATGGTCATATTATACTGCAATATATTCAATACTTTTAAGTTAGTCGTCTTATTAAGGTAAAGTGAATTCACATACCTTTTTGGGTACGCATGGTGGTTTCCACCAACTTCTATCTCTCTCATGAGATATATCGCATATGATGTATTCATTGTTACACATTGATTAATGTATTAAGTTTTTTTTTTCTTTCTTTGCAACTTTTCTTCCTAAATTTTATGTGAAAACTTCACATGGTATCAAAGCCAAGGCCGATTGGTATTTGGGAGGTTCAAACTTAAGAGCCAGACTCTAGGGCATATGAGGAAGTGTAAGGAGGATTAATTCATTGTGGTCATATGAACACAAGGAATGTGTCTAGGAATTGTGGCACACGACAAGCAAAATCAAAGGAAGACATGAGAATTGAAGTGCGAGGCAATGATTTGCATGAGTAACGAAGGATAGAGGCATCAATGAAAGGAAAATATGGATTGTTGAATGGAGATAAGCTTTGTGTTTCATTTTTGCATGAATCATGGAGTGACAGGGTGGCCAAATAGTGCAAGATAAGCATTTTCATTCTTGTTGTTTTTAATTGATATATTAAAAAATATTGGTTTACTATATTAATAATGCCCTAAAGTTGAAAACTTAGGGAAAAGTAAAAATCCAAAATGTTCTACACAAACTTTATGACTAATACATAATATGAACAATGGAAAGGTTTAATTGATAATTGTTGGAAGAAATATGTCTGACGATGAATCAAATATGTAGTTGGAAATCTGGTGTTGACAATAGGGTTGGCAAGCAAAGTCAACAAAACTTGGGAAGGTTAGACAAGAGTATAACTAGTATGATTGACAACTCAACCAACAATGAGTACGGACTTTGATGGTTATGGTTGATAGCTTGACCAACAATGAATGCGAGCGTGAAGGATGATACATCTACAATCTATATATGTTAGGTTTGATGACAACATCTACAACAAGTGTCTAGTATGGATGGTCTAAATAATAGTTGTTTGAGTGGTGAGTTTGCGTGGTAGGGCCTAGCAGCTTAGGTGCAACAAGAATGTCATCATCAAATGGAAGGTAGGCAATATTTACAAGAAAGAAACATGGTAGTTTGTACGCTAAAAGAGAGAGAGTAATGAACGCTGTTGCTGCAATAATCCGACTGTAATAATGAAGACCAACCTCCAATATATAGTGAAGAGGGGCGCACTTCCCAATAAGAGACCAAGGAGGGCGCATGCGAGGATAAAACTAGAAGGTAAGCTCACGAGGGTGTAATGTTCCCAAGCCAATTTTTTTTGCTCAGAACACTAACTGTTTACTGTTTGCTATGTTTTCTTATGTATTTGCAGGTTTACTCATGAAGATGCGCATTATGGGTTTACTTAATGTTGATTGAGCGTTGGAATAATAGATTTGAAGCATATAATCATAAACAAGACAAGATACACAAAGAACACCAATAGAGAACCAATAATGACAGATCTGACCTTTATTTAGATAGTAGAGAGATCCCTTACACAAGAGATCTGCAGATCTGGAAGAAAACCCCAATAATATCAAAATGGGCTGCCAACCGATACAATAATAAGCAATACAAAGATAAGAGCCTCCCAAAGGCTGTCTGAGAAGAGATCCAAGCCTCCAAAGGCTATCAACATGCAAGATAAGACTGAAGATAAGAGAACCCTGTCAATACACTGCAGAACCCCTCCAACTGGCTGAGTTGCACCTTGCTTTGGTTGCTGATGAACCCTCAAGTTTCGACCCTCCTCTTTCTGAGCTCCAAATCCCTCCAAAATCTCCCGGAATGTAGATCGGGCTAGTAGAATCCACCGGGCCAAGTTTCAAGCTGAACTGAGAAGTCTTGTTCCTCCAACTGAGAAAACCCTCTACTGGTTTGTGCCCCCCTGGTTTCACTGAATCGATGAGATTTCATTCTCCCTTTTAGGAGCCGCCTCCAAATGCCACCAAAGTCTCCCGGATTGTAGATCGGGCCAATGCTAACAAGATAATGAAATCTCAAGACAATCTATGAAGATCCGGGCCAATAAATAATGATAACCTCTTTCTGCAATGCACCCCTCTCTCCTCCAATTCGTTCCAAGCTCCAGGAAGTAAACTGGCAGGATAATCTTCTCCGAAATAGACCAAGAATGATGCTAGGGACCCTCCGAAGAAAACCCAGATGCTCCTTTGCCAAGAAGCCTTCTCCTTTCTCTAGATCGAATCAATCTCCTCAAGGTGGTGCACCCCCCTAGCTCGAAACCCCCTAGGTTGCACACTAGCCTGAATTCTGCCTGTAGATCAAACCCCTGCAACACTGTAGAATGGTGCGGGAGGATTATTTCACCTCCAGGACCAAGTCTGGATCAAGAAAGGTGGGATCTTTCACCACCGAGTTGATCTCTAGGGTTTTAGACTCAAAAACCTCAAAACTGCTTGTGCTCAAGATCTCCAATGCAAAATAAGATAATAATCCAGAATATCTTAGAAGTGCACTCTGCCCTTTCCTTTATAGCTCCAGTCTATTCATCTGTTGAGTTAGTTAACCTTCTAGGGTTAACTCTTAACTTTAACTCACCTTTTCTTTTCTTTCATTGAGTTATCCCTTTTTCACACAAAGTCAACTTAGTAATAGAATGTTATGTTGAATTTGCCCCCAATGTGCCTGAGACTATAGTCTAGTGGGGATAGCTAGACTACTGAGTCTCTCTAGACCTCTTCCTTAAGAGGTGGGGGACATTACAGTCTCCCCTGCTAGAAATTGCTTGCCCACAAGCAATTTTGGACATGTCTCCTAGATCAACTGTTCCTCTTCCCAAGTGGCATCCTCCATGGGTAGGTTCTTCCACTTAACTAGATACTATTTGATGCTTCTTTTCCTCAACTTCTTCTCCCCGACTTCAAGTATCTCCTCTGGTATCAGTACCAACTCTCCTTCTTCATTCATAGGTGGCAATTCCTCAATAGGAGTGATATGCTTGTCGATGGCCCTCTTCAAACACGAAACATGGAAGACATTGTGTATTTTGCTGCCATGTGGTAGATCCAACTCATATGCCACGTCCCCTACCCTCCTGTTGACTCTGTATGGACCGAAAAAATGAGGTTGGAGATTCTTTGCGCCACTTCTCTTAATGGATGCCTGCCTGTACTGTTGAAGCCTCAAATAAACCAAGTCACCAACCTCAAAGGTGCGCTCAACCCTGTGTTTGTCTACCTGTGCCTTTTGTTTATTCTGTACCCTTTGTAGGTGGTCTTTTAGTTCCCTGAGTATGTCCTGACTCTGCTGAATCCAGTCCTAAACCATGGGAGCCCTGCGGTCACCAAAGGCAATCTCTGCAAATGAGAGGGGGTCATAGCTGTATAAGGCCCTAAATGGTGGCATACCAATGGACATACGATGAGTGGTGTTGTAACAATATTCCCCCAAGTGAAGCCATTTAACCCATGCTTTCTGCTGCCCTGCCACATAATTCTTGAGATAGCCTTCAACCCATTTGTTGACTATCTTTGTCTGGCCATCCGTCCGAGGGTGATTACTGGTACTAGGTGTTAGGGCCGTACCTACTAACCTAAAGAGCTCCTGCGAAAATGTGCTCATGAACCTGCTGCCCCTATCACTCACTATGGTTTTGGGCAAACCATGCAATCTGAAAACTTCCCTGAAAATTAGGTTTGCAACCTTTGCTGCATTGTAATCTGTGGAAATGGCAAAAAAATGCGCAAACTTCGTCAACTTGTCCACTACCACGAAAATTGCAGTCTTTGCCCTGAGCCTTGGGCAACCCTGTGATGAAATCCATAGATATGCTTTCCCATTTGTGGTCCGGAATGGGAAGTGGCTGTAGTAATCCTGCTGGGTGAGTGTGTTCATCTTTGTTGGCCTGGAAAGTGTTGCACTCCTTGATGTGTCTCATCACATCTTCTTTCAAACCCTTCCAAGCAAACCTCCCCCAGACATATCTGTATGTCTTGATGAATCCTCGATGCCCTGCTACTGGTTAATCATGGCATGCTTGTAACACCTTGGCCTTAAAGGATGATTCAAGAACCAAGAAAATTCGGCCCTTGTAGTAAATGATATCATCCATGATTTTGAAATTGTCATCTTGTACCTGTCCATCCATCACTTCGCAAGCAAATTTGTTTTTTGAATATTCCACCAAAAGAGGTGGCCCTTCCAATCCACTGAGATATCGGTCATGGCATAAACTGATGGCCTTTTGGATAAGGCATCTGCTACCACATTATTTTTTCCTTTGACAAATTCTATGTCAAAGTCATAAGCCTGGATTTTCCTCACCCATTTCTGCTGCCTTTCATTCAAGTCTTTCTGATCTAGGAAGTACTTGAGGCTGTTGTGATCTATCCTCACAACGAATTTTGCCCCAACTAAATACTGCATGAACTTAGCCAATGCATGCATGATGGCTAGCATTTCTTTGTCATAGATGGTGTAGAGGAGCTAAGGACCTCTCAATTTTCAGCTTTCATAGACAATAGGATGCCTATTCTGCATAAGTACTGCTCCAATGCCTTCCCCTGAGGCATCACACTCTACTGTGAAGGGTTGTGCGAAATCTGGTAGATCCAATACTAAACATGTACTCATCACTTTCTTCATTTTTTCAAAGGTGGACTGTGCTTCTAGGCTCCACTTGAATGCCCCCCTTCTTGGTCAAATCGGTCAGAGGTGCACAAAGTTGAGAAAAACCTTTGACAAACCTCCTGTAATAACAACAGATGCCCAAAATTCCCTTCAACTCTGTGAGTGTCCTAGGTGTGGGCCAGTCAAGTATAGCTCGTATTTTTTCTTGGTGTACCTGTACCCCCTTCACTCCAATGATGTGTCCTAGATAAAGGACCTATGCCATCCCAAATTCACATTTGGATTCCTTAGCATATAAAGATTGTTCCTCCATGATAGCCAAAATCTGCTCCACATGCTGAAGGTGCTCCTCCCAAGTTTTGCTATAGATCAATAAGTCATCAAAGAAGACTAATAAGAACTTTCTCAATTGCTTGTTGAACAAATGATTCATGCATGACTTGAAGGTGGCTGGCGCATCAGTCAGCCCAAAAGGCATGACCAAAAACTCATAGTGTCCATAGTGACACCGAAAAGCAGTCTTGGAGATATCTTGCTCCCTCATTTTTATCTGATGATAGCCAGAGCGCAAGTCAATCTTTGTGAAATACATTGCCCCATGGAGCTCATCCAATAGCTCATCAATCCGTGGGATGGTGTATCTATTTTTGATTGTCTTCTTATTTAGAGCCCTATAGTCAATACACATGTGCATTGTCCCATCTTTTTTTTTCACCAACACTACTGAAGATGCAAAGGGTCTGGAACTTGGCCTGATGTGGCCCATATCTAACAACTCCTTAATTGCCTTTTCAATTTCATCTTTATATTTCTTGGGGTGCCTGTAGGGAGTGGTGATGACAGGTTTCACACCCTCCTCCAACTCTATGATGTGCTCAAACCCCCTATCCAGCGGTGCCCCTGGTGGTATAGGCTCAAAGACTTTGCTGTGCCTATCCATGATTTTCTTGATCTTTCGTGAGTAGTGCTTTTCCCCCTTCTTGTCTACCTTGATTGATATTTTACATTCTGCTGCATAAACAATTTATTCCCTCCTGAAGATGGCCTCCATGTGTTTAGCTGTCATCACTCTCGATGTGTTGCCTATCATACCCCTAAGAACCACCTTTTTCCCATTTTTTTCTGTGAAAGACATTTCCATGGTTTTGTAATTTGTGGTGATTAGCCCCAATGTACTAAGCCACTGTATTCCAAGGATGATGTTGATGTTTGGAAGGTCCATAACATAGAAATCCTGTGCCAAATCATGCTTGCCCAAAGTAAGTTTCATTCCTGGAATGTACCTGTCACAAGGCATGGTGTGCCCCCCTGCTACCTCCACACGAAATCCCTCAAAGTCAACTGTCGGTATATGTCTTCTTTGCAGTAGGGCTGAGTCAATGAAGTTGTGTGAGGCACCTCCATCAATGAGAACTGAGACCTTCTGCCCTTGTAGCACCCCTCTCATACTGAAAGTGTTGAATTTAGGTACCCCGCTGATGGATGCGAGTGTCACCTTCTCATCTGTTGTAAGGCTGTGACTTGCATCTTCCTCTTCTGCCTGTCCTGGGTTTTCGGCCTCCATGTTCTGTAGGTGGCCAAAATCTTCATCCTCCTCATCATCCGAAATCACCTCAATGTAGTGGGCTTTTCCCTTACCCATGCATTTGTGTGTTGGGTCCCATGGTTCCTTGCAGGTGAAGCACAACTGCTTCCTCCTCAATTCCCTCCTAGTGGGCTCATACATCCTACCCCTTCCTTGGTCAAACCCCCTTGGGTCTCTCCCTCCTTGGTTCATAGGAGGTCTTTGGTCTCTACTCCCTTGATTAGGAGGTCTAGGGGTGAATCTCGTCTTTGCTGCCAATCCTAAGTCCCTGGTCTTCCAAATGGCATCATGCAAGTTGGTAGGCTTAAAATCCTTGACCCAACCCCTTGAGGGCTCCATCAACCCTTCTGTGAAGAGCATCATAAGTCTTGTGTTGACACTCAGAACTGAAATGGGTTGCAGCAAATCAATCCCGAGGCAACCTCGAACCACTTTGGATTAGAAGCTGCCCTCTTCCAACCCGAGAGGGATCTCTCGAAAAATGTCACAATAGGAATTTAAATAGCATGAAAAAGGTGGGCAGATTTAAGGGTGAATGATGGTCTTGGATTTTGGAGTTTGGGGATTGAACCAGGGAAATGGTCCATTGGGCATGGAGTCAAATGAAAACCGAGAAAAAGAGACAATAGCAGAGATCAAATAACTTGCGGAAATTGAGGCAAAGTAAGTCTATCTTTCAGCGCTTTGATAAATCATGATGCGGTAGCGGAGAGAAAAAGGAAAGGCTGACGAAGCAGAGGATATATGCAGAATTCTGAAAATGCAGATTGGTCTTACACCGCTGATAGATGGTGCAGAGGAAAGACAATAAACAGTTACAGAAAACCCAAATCCATTCGTTATAGTAGTGGTCGTACTAAAGTATAACGAAGCACATCGGTTAGAAGAAAACAAAATGTAATGCAGTCGTGATGGATTAAGGAAGACATACAGATATGGTAAAGACAATATCAACTGCGAGTAAGGAACACATAAATGAAGTCCAAACAGTTTTAACACAGCTGAAAGAGAAGAAAAACATGCTGAAAGAAATCGATCGTGATGAATCTCACAGTCGCAAGTAACAGATCTTCTTTATTACTCCATTAATGGCTTACAAAAACTCAGACATTACAATGAAACCCTCTTCAAAAGAGGTTTCCCCAGTGCTGCGCTCTTGCGCCCCCCCCCCTGTTACATACATCAGTCTTTTTTTTAAAAGGAAAAATAAAACTCTTGGCGTTCCAGGAATCTGAAACGATTCCTCTTCATGGGATCTGCAAACGCCAGGTGTGTCTGCCAGAAGCTCTGCTGTTACAAACATTGGTATGCGTTGGCAAAAAGTTGCCACTCTTATCAGTAGTGTTTTTGTGATTATGATTGTTAGCAAATAACCGAGTATGGTGGCGCTTCTGAACAACTACAAAAGTCACAGGAGTTTGATAATTTGGTTCAAGTGATGCACAGGCCTTGCGGATTGCATCTAATTCATATAAGAGTACTTGATAAAACTGGCAGTCACTCACACCATCTCTGTAAAATATAATTCTTAAAGGCTTCTGTCCCGTAGCTTTTCGAAAAGAAATTAAGAGCTCCCATTTTTCTCAACAATCTCACATCTTCTTCGCAGTCAATCATCCCGTTCATGAAATCGATGTATCGCCTGAAAACAGGTGCCCCAGAAGCTTCGAATGCAACCAAATTTCTCAGGATTACCTCTGTTGCAGTTCTTTTATTGCCTTGAGATTTCTTGGATAATTCGGACAAATGGGCATCGACATAATCAGTTTTAGAAGCATCCTGAGGAGAGGAAGCGCCAAGACTGTCTGCAAGAGAAACGGATCGATCTTCTGACTTTTTTCTCTTTAAGGGATTGTTGTCTGGGGTAGGAGAAAAAACTCTCTTCTGGCCTTTTACATCCAGGGCGATCCCATCGTTTTTCACTTGATTATCATCCATGTGAAGGGATGACCTTGTCAAGGATGAATGTTCAGCACAGCTCTAAAGTGTGTCATTAGACCTCTATCCCGCTCACAAGCTTTTTGGCTTGGCAGAAAGCATTTAGTTTCTGAAACTTCCTCGTTAACTTCTAACTTTGTTTTGTTCACTTTCTTCCTGTGCGTTGTATATGTTGGTTCTTGTAAAGACTCCTCCCCGGTCTGTGCACAAAACTCATCTTGAGTTTTCTCAGATAACAGGACAAATGGACCGCAGTCTTTTTTGATCTTTGATTCTCTTGATTTATTTTGGAAGATCGTTGTCTCATTTGCATAGACTGCTTGATGTCCCAGCGATGAAGGAATTTGTGGAAATTCATCAAAGGCTTCCATTGTTATTGGACCCAACCGTCCTTCGGCAATGGTAATCCCCATTGACGATGGCAATTCTGGACCAAGGAAATCAAGATTGCCATCTAATGCCTGGGAGAATCCTTCTGTTAATGGCTTCAAAAATGAGAGGCATCTCATATCAGCATCATACACTCGAGCATGATGGAAAACCGCATTTGTTTCTTTGAAAGAATTGACATAACCTTCAGGTATATGACGTTTTTTATCTAGTTGTAACACAGAAAGAACCCGATCTATATTTTTATACTTCAACACCAAATGAATGTGCCCGTTTGATCCCAATACCAGGGACTGATGAAAGAAAGTCACAACCTTGTCCATTATAACTTCTTCTCCATCTCCAGACCGATCCATTTTGTAAATAACCATATTGCAGCCATATGCCATTAAATCACTGTCCTCGCTAATAACAGCTACTATTCCACCTTTTTCTAGGTCCAACCTTTAACATCTCCCTCGGCTAATTTGGTTCGAGCTTGTTCCAGGTAAGCATCTCTCCTCTACTGTCTCCAAAGCTCGTCGTCGGCGTCGAGAATCCCGTCACCCAGGAAATCCTGCACCACGTCTCGATTGACAGGCAAAGAAACGTTTGAACTCGTGCTCGAACTCCTCCCCTGCATGGTAACATCCTAATCATCATACCAATGGTAATGCCACCTGCCATAATCTTCGTCTCCCGGAGTCTGTTCCTGAGCGACTTCTGACAATGCAGCCTTCCTTCTCGCCGAGCGATTAAGTTCGCTCCGGACAAATGTATTTTGGAAATTCTTCCAAGGACCGTTGATGTGCGTTTTGGCCAAGAGAATGGACGACAGAGGCATTGGTCCAGAATTAAACGCAAAGCAGTAAATGCACATTCATCACCATCATCATCTTGATCCTCCACCCAAAGATTTCGCAGTACTGTTGGCGGCTGATTTGGAGCAATGCATGCACTCTTTTGACACAGCAGAGCTTTCGTGCTCATAACAAGCAATATCATATAATTGGATTTCTATTGACGTATTATTCATCAAGACAGTAAGAGAAACCTTGTTGTTGTCTAGGTGTTGCACCACTACAAATTGCTTGCTGCTCTGGTGATAAGAGTAGGCCATCGCTAATAGTAGCTGGTTCCCTTACTTTCTCAAATAAAAGTATTTCCAACTTTAATCAGTAATATATGTGACTCAACTTTTAATGCAAAAGCACCTACAAACTTTAATGGAAGGAGTTGTGCCTCAAAATGAAAAATCTTCAAAGAGACTAGAAAGAGTTGTCTGATGTAATGACAGCTCTCCCTTCGCAACACCACTTGTAATAATAGTTGATCTTGCAGAATCCAAAACAACCAATGTATCCTTGGTCACAATTAGCTTGTCTAGTGATAGGCCTCCATCATAGGTTGCCACTTCCTGTTTCATTATTCCATTTACAATCATAATGTAGGTAGTTGTACATCGAACAAAGGTTGCTATTGCTTCTGTCTTGACACATAGTCCCAGAAGAAGCAAATTTTGAGCAAGAATGTACAGGGGCTCGGCCAAAAGTTCTAGAAAGCATGCAGCCCCTTACATCACTACGCAGGCAGGCACGACAAATGCCTTCTCGACTTATAAACAAAATGGTAGTGACTAGCAGATGAAATTGAATTGCATAAAGCGCAAAATCTTCTTCTGCAAGCTGTCAGGCAATCAGTAAATTCAAAACAAATGAAAATGCGCGAGATATCACCTGTGACACTTGGGCAGCACAGTCGATTTTGATGTCTGTTACAACACATGAGAAGGAGTCTCATGTGTGCAGGTTGAAGAAGACCCTATATGGACACAAGCAGACACCTTGAGCTTGGTATGCGAGGATTGATGGATACCTGATGAGTTTGGGCTTCAGCAAAAAGTGTTGTCGATCCCAGCCTATACTACAAGACTGTTAATGGTGAGTCTCTAATTTTGGTTCTCTATGTTGATGATTTATTCCTCACCAATACAGACAGCCTTATTGTTGAATGCAAGTATGCATTAGCCTCTAAGTTTGAGATGAAGGACCTTGGTATGATGCACTACTTCTTGGGACTAGAGGTGTGGCAAAGAACTAATGAAATCTTCCTGAGTCAGGGGGAGCACACAGTTGAGATATTGAAGAAGTTTGGGATGCTGAACTTGAAGCTCGTGGCTACACCAATGGTGACAAATCTGAAAAAACTAAGTGTGTCTTCTTTCGATTCTGACAAAATTGATCCGAATCTATACAGATAGTTGAATGGATAATTGATGTATCTGGTTAACACCAGACCAAATATTTGTTATGCAATGAGTGCACTTAGCCAGTTTATAAGTCAGCCGAGATAGACCCACTGGATTGTTACGAAGCATGTGTTGAGATACTTGCGAGGCACAGATGGACATGGTCTAAGATATACTTCCAATATTGATATGATATAGTAGGAGTATATTGACTCTGATTGGGTAGGGAGCGCAGTGGACAGAAAGAGCACCTTCGGGTATTGCTTCACTTTGGGATCTTCCATGGTTTCCTAGTGTAGCAGGAAAGGAACTTCTATGGCTTTGAGCACAGCAGAAGCAGAGTACATTGCATTAAGTATGTAAGTCCGTGAAGCGGTGTGGCTTTGCAAGCTCCTTGCAGATTTATCCGAACATGTGCTGGATTCCACCATTATTCATTATGGTAACCAAAGTTGTGTGAAGATCTCAGATAATCCAGTGTTTCATGACAAATCGAACCACATTGAGATCAAGTACCATTACATCTGAGACATGGTGCAGAGGAAGGAAGTATTGGCGCAGTACCTTCCTATAGATGAGCAGGTTATTGATGTTCTTACCAAACCACGATGAAGTTCAAGTACTTCTGTGACAAACTTGGCGTGGAAGAGAATGCCTCCCTCGCTGAGAGGTGTTGAATTTAATGCAGCTACAAGAGCCATTCTCCTGGAGGATGGCATAAGACCCTAGCTATGGACTAGGGCCCCCAGCACACTCCTGGGGTTTCTTGGTATGAGACCAGGCAGTGAGTGCCATGGCAGAAGACCTTTGTGAGGGCCCCTAGTGGATGACTAGGGTTCTTGGTCTAGGACCAAGCAGTAAGACCCTAGATGTGTTATAGGGCCCCTGTATGTGTTCCAGGGAATCCTTGCCCTGTGCTTGGATTGATCCTTGGATGTGTTCCTTGGTGGT
>SNQJ01S0043233.1:107409-122608 GCA_010110895.2 Picea sitchensis
CTACTTAGAAACTCCGACCTCTTCCTTAGATCACTTCCCACGTGTGAGAGAGAAAAATATGTCTATTGTTGTGTCTTTTTATAGTAATATTAAATTGATCCAAAAAGACACATCTCTTTGAAAATTAAATTTAAAATTAAATTTATTTTTCTTTCTTATAAATATAATTTAATTTAATTATGGTCTCCCGTAACTACCCAAAGATTAATTTGGTTATAATCCATCCACGTAGTATTTGACTTTGTTAAATTGTTCCTCCATAATTCATGCAATTCTTTGCATAAATATAGGTAGAAGTAAATATGCAGTACATTCCTCATATTTAGGTAATTAGACATTTTTACTAGAAATGACTGTCCACCATAATTTATGGAATTCTTTCTATAATTTAGGTAGAAGTAAAAAGTAAATATGTTGTACATAAAGATTGCAACAACCCCATAAATTTAACACTCCCAAGACTTTACTCTACTCTCATTTTCCTAGGCCCTCCTGTGAGGGAGTCAAGCCCAGTCTCGCTTTGATACCATGTTGAATTTTCATGAGATAATATTGTATGTGAATGAATATGTTATTACAATGATGAGTGTTCTATATATAAAGAACATATGGTGACCATGGTAACCATCCATGAAGAGATGCGTCCCTTGGGTAATAAATATATTTATACTTTATATTATATTATACATATATAAATATACTTTATATTTATACTTTATTATATATATTTATACTTTATATTATAAATATATTATTACACTAAAAATATTATAATTAATAACATTGTTTAATAATTAATAATCATATTATTAATTATTAATCTAGTAGAATGTTTTTCCGATGCTACCCAAACATCAACACTAACAAGAGTTTTTGGCCATAAACAGCTTTATATGGTATCATTTTGGTAGCACCATGATAAGTGGTATTGAACCACCATTTTGCAAGGGGAAGCCATCGTGCATGTTACCTCTCTAAGAGGTACCTATATTTTCACTTGGCTACACCATTGTAAGCCCAAGGATGCAAGTCAAAAGCCATGTAAACCATAGTGGATGATTTTTGTAATGGACTCCCAGACTTGGTCCAGCCATGATCAATCCCCTTAGTCCCTGTCTCAATGTCTCTCGTCCTAGATAGGATTGGAGACCTTGGCATGGATCTACTGGGACACATGGTTGTGTAGAGCCATGAGTCTTCTATAGGGGTGATTGCAGTTTGTTGGGCCTAGTCTGGTCCATGTCATACACACCTATGTCTTCCCACATGGTTATTTTTATTGAGTCTGTAGGAATCTCTTTGTCACGGTGCATTTATCATTTTTTGTTCACAACATGGCAGTCTCGAAAAGTTATCATCATTGCACGTCTTTTGAGGCAGTGCACGAATCCCAATGCAGTGGGTCCCAAGAGACAAAATACAACATGGGCTCAAAATGATCGGAAAAATCTACGAGTAAAACCCATATTGCAAATTTTGGATTAATAAAGTATTAAAGGAGATAGAGCCACCCAAAGGAAAATCGTCCCACTCTTCTAAGATAGACGTTGAGCACATTTCCCAAATTAAACAGTCAAAGAAGAGGAACGGTGTGGTCTACTAGCCATTGGAGAAATTTTAGCAAGTCAAAGATGCACTCTCTCCAAGCAAAACAATTATTCAAGCCATGAAAGAGCCAAATCGTCCCCTTTGGGTCAAATCACACCTCTCTTCTCATGAGTAAAAAGATCAAACTAGCCGTTACAAGAAGATGGACCAAGTGTGGACAAAATATAGTTGTTATGCTCATTTTTCAAGGGATAAATGTCCCTCATTTTTCAAGGAATAAATGTCCCTAAGTTTATTTCCAACACCAAATCGCACTTTCTCCTAGGGTACATGATTTTTTCTTGGTGGAGCGAACCTCTTTTGGGGACATCTTCAATGGTCAACAATTCTAAAATCGATTTTATCCCATTTTCTAATGGAGCTATGTAATAAAAAAACATTATTCAATGGGTTTATCCTCCAACCAATTGTGGATGAGCAAACCAAGAAAATATGTTTTAATGAGAGAGAGAAACTAGTCGTTTTAATGAAAAACTATATAGGGCTAGCCCCTCCTCTCATTTGTTGTTGTTGAAACTTTGTGAGATCATAGTGTCATATTTTTTAACTCAATTCTCTTGTGTCACTGTGGATTGTTTACTATAATGTTTGTTTTTCCTGGCTAAGGTTTATTTTAATTGTGCTTTGACAAGGGTTTCTTAGGATAATTGCAAGAAATGACCAATCAACCCATTGAGGAGCTACGTAGTCACGTGGAAGAAAGGAAATAGACTCTTCGTCTCTTTCTTTCTTTGTGGGTTCTTAGTGAAACACACCCAAGTTGTTGGACCAACTTCCTTGGAAGTAGCTTCAACCAAGTGGTAGGTTATCACTTTGACCCAAGTTGATTGGTTGCCTTGCAGACCATCCATCAAGGAGCTCTCCTAGCAAATCCAAGGAGAAACCCATCTATTGTTAAAATTTCTTGTATTGGAGACGATAGTCTTCAGATTTCAAACCCAATCAACTAGAAATCCATCTGAGGCCAATCTTGAACTCACGGGGTCACAATCGTTCAAACTAAGAGACATCTAAAAGTAAAAGGAGGTAAAGGTATTCTCTCAATTTCTTCAACCAATTACTTTCAAAAAATTTAATCATATTTTATTATTAAAAAAAACAAAAAAAATCATACCATAGCTTAGTTCTTCATTTTTATATCTTATAAGCTAGTAGATCTTGGAGTTTTTGCTACTTGGGAACTTCCCTACCCCAAGATAAGTTTACTCTTGAGTTTTATGCTTTATTGAATATATTTCACGAGGGTTTTCTTGAAGAATAGTGTGCAGATCTGTGTTATTACAGCAAAGGACATCTTGAGATCTACACCCATTTTTGCATGAAAAGGGGCACATATTGTAAGTATTTACTTCCCAAACCCTTCCACAATTTTTCCAGATCTGATTTAAAAGTTATCTTTTATTTTTTGGTTAATATAGAAGAAAACTACAGCCCAGCAAGCATTTCTCTTGGCTGTAGCAAATTTGGGTTTTGACCCTAGGGGAATCGAACCCCAAATCTGCAAAAGTAATTTCCAGCCAACTGGAAACTATTTCTATTGCAGATTTAAAGGCTCTAGGGCATTGTATTCACTCACACTTTGTTTCCCTATCCTTTCTACCCACAGATCTATTGATCTAGTGTGATTACACACTTGTGGGAGGCCTCAAAGGGCCACTTTCTTGCTGGTTTTCTGCATTTTTCTCTATTTTTGCAGGTCTGATATAATAGGACAGCAAGGAAATATCTCACTTCCAGCCACTTTATCCAAGGTACACATAAAACAAATCATCTGTGAAGTGGTAAGGACATTCACCCCCTTTCTTGTGCATTATTTTGGTGGATTGGGGTAAGTTAGCTTCTTGGTTTTACTTTATTTTCTGCGTTATTTATTAGTTCAACGGGCTCTTTTAAACAATTAACTCCTACCTTCACCTAGTGTTTTCTGTTTAGGCATTGGTCTCAAGATTCTTTGAGGTGAAGTGATATTTTGTGGAAATCCTCCCAGAGCCACTTAGTGTAGGAGTCTAGCTCAAATAGGGAAGGATAGGTGTTGTGGTGACATTGGACACCTATCCCCTATGTTGTTGCCCTAGCAGACTGTGAACCTTGGTGGTCTACTAGTTTGGTCGGTCTCAGTGCCCATTGGTGCGGCTTTTCAGAAGCAAAGCATTGCAAATGGGTTTCTAAGCACTTGTTGTCTGCCTCTGTTTGACCATCTATTTGGAGATGACAAGCAGTGCTCATTTTCAACTGGGTACCCTAAAGTTTAAACAACGCCTGACCAAATTTGCATTTGAAGGTGGGGTCCTTATCCGAGACAATGGAATTGTGCATGCCATGTAACTTAAAAAACTAATCCATGAAGACTCGGGCCACTGAAGAAGGTGTAAATGGGTGCGACAAGGCAGAAAAATGGGCATATTTAGAAATACGGTCGATTACCACCATGATCATTGATTTGTTACTAGCTCATGTAAGTCCCATTATAAAATCCATAGAGATGTCAATCCATATATTTGTTGGGAGCAGTTGTGATTACAATGCCCTTGGCCTCTTCATTGTCTCACCCTTATTTCTTTGGCAAGTGTCACAAGCCACTACAAAATCATGGATGTTTGTTTTCATGCCTTCCCAAAAAAGGAGCGCTTAACTCGTTCATAGTTTTTATGAAAGCCAAAGTGACCCGCTGCAAGTGACAAATGCAAATCTTCTAAGACCCGTTTTTAAAAGAAAAATTATTTACCACAACAATGAGCCTACTATACCTCAATGTATCTTGTTTACACGTTTAACCTTTAGGAGGGTTGGGATCTCCGTGAAGAAGATGGATGAGTTGAATTGTAGTGTCATTTGCTAATGATTTGTGACCGACTTTGTCAAGCCAACTCGGAACAGGTAAGGATAAGACAAAGATGGATCCATCCTCCTCAAATTGCCTAGATAAAGCATCAGTGAACACATTTTCTTTACCGTTATTATATATAATCTCATAATCATACCCAAGCATTTTAGTGACCCACTTATGATGCTCTGGTGAAGATAACCTTTGTTCTATAAAATACTTCAGACTATGATGGTCGATCTTAATGTAAAAATGCCTCTCAATGAGATATGGGTGTCAAGTCTCCACTATGTGAAGGATGGCCATCATCTCTTTCTCATATGTGGATTTTCCCAAATTGAGATCACACAACTACTTACTGGTGAATGCCAAGGGGCACCCTTCCTGCATCACGACCACTTCAAGACCTCTAATTGAGGCATCACACTACAAGACAAAAGTCGTAGTAAAATGAAGCATGGCTAATACTAGAGTAGTGGACATGGCATCCTTTAAAGTTGAGACAACCTGCTCAACGGCCTCGCTCCATACAAAGGTATTCTTTTTTAGCAAGGTGGTTAAGGGAGCAACAATCTTTCCATAATTTTTCACAAACTTCCTGTAATAGCTTATAAGTCCTAAGAACCCACAGAAACTCTTTAATGTCTTGGGGCAAGACCAATCTTGCATATCTGCAATTTTCTTGGGATCTACTCGCACCCCATCTTGACTGACAATGTGACCCAAGTATTCAACCTCTGAAGACCCAAAAACGCATTTGAAACGTTTAAGGAACAACTAGTGGTCTCACAGGAGTTGTGAGGCTTTATCAACATGCTCTATATAGGATCCCCAAGTTTTTTTGTAGTCAAGGTATCATCAAAGAATACTAGCACAAACTAGTGTAGGAAACGTCAAAACATTTTGTTCATGAAGCTTTAAAAAGTGGATGGAGCATTGCAAAGTCCAAAGGGGATCACTAAAAACTTATAATGACCATCATGCATGCAAAAAGTTGCCATAGGGATGTCCTCCTCCATCTTTATTTGGTGATCGCCTAAACGAATGTCCAGTTTAGTGAAACACTTAATTGTATGAAGTTCTTCCACGAGATCATCAATAACTGGAATTGGAAATTTGTCCTTTATGGCCAACCTATTGAGAAGCCTAAAAATCAGGGCGCATGCATCAATTGCCTTCTTTTTTTAATACCATGACCACAAGTGATGAATAAGGGTTGATACCGGGACGTATGACTCTAGCCTCTAACAGTTCTTGAATTATCTTTTCTATTTCAATCTTCTATGCAAAAGGGTTCCTAGAAGGATAGAGATTCAATGCTTGACTACCTGGAACCAAGCGGATACCATGGCCATGCTCACTGTTACCCACCAAGTGCACTAGGATGGACTTGTAGTTGAGCCGCCAAAGATTGAACAAGAAGTTGTTCAAAATCAGAGTTCAAAAGTCCATCTAGCCAATATGGCCACCTTTTCTTCTTTTTCTTCTCTATACAGCATTTCCATCCCCTAATGGGGTATTGTAATAAGATGAATCTAGCATGATGAATTTGTAAAAGGCTTAGCCTCCTAAGACTTAATCATGAAGGAATAACTCTAGAGTGTTTTTTTCACTCATTAATTAGTTCTTGCTTGAATTAATTTTTAAGCGAGTTATAATTTTTGAGTTTTTTCACTCGTTTCCTCCAAAGTTGGAGTGTGTACTAACGGTTAGGCCTTAGCTTGGTCATCTAAGTCTAGTATCTAATTACCATGCTACTCATCATTTTTAAGTCATATGGAAATTGCGCTAAATCCCCCCTAGGATTTTTTAATGTTTGCAGTCAATAAAACATTTCCCACAAAAACGGGATATTTTAATTGTAAATAAGTCATAAGTTAGAAAAGTGATACTAGGAGGCATTATATGCCTTGTGGGTATTCGTTTTCACACTTAGAATACCCACTTTACCTAAGTAACACCTTTTTTAGGGTAAATAGTGATTATTTAATCACTTAAAGCTATTTTCTCTCAAAAAAGTCAATAAAAGGCAAAAAATAAATAAAAAAACAGCAAGCCTTTAATTGAGGAAACATGTCGGGGACATGTTTCTCTCGTCTTGAGTCTAAAGAGAGGTCGCGAACTAACTAATGGAGCAAGGCGAATTAGTGGATGAGGTGTCCATTGGGAGGAGAGATCCCAATGTTGGAACTCGCCCTTCCCCTCATACATGGCGCATTTGTGAAGAGGGGCATCAATCCCAAGAGGGATGGCTCGCCCTCTCTTCCTACCTCGCCACATGTGGTGAGTTCTCCCTCAAGACACCTCTCTCACATGTGGCGAGTCACTCCCTCACTTGGAGATGTGGCAATTTATCTCATCCTCCTCATGACACTCGCATCCCTCATGCAAGTCACCCTCTTCCACTTGTCACACGAGTTAGCATTGGGATCTTCACCCAATTTGCTTTATAAGCAAGCCTCCTCCTCCATTGTTTGGTTAATGGGAGTATGGTCTTGGCTTGATGTACTATTGTTGTAATATTTTCATGTTATTGGAATAAAGAAGACTTTGGAGGTCTGGTGGCTTGGCTAATGTGTGGATGATTGTCAAGTGCAAATACTTATGAGGTGACATTGTTTCATTTACTTGTTTATGCAAATTTGTTGAGGTTGGCCTTTGTATGGATATTATTATTCATTAGGGTTAGGATTATTAATCTTGTTTGTATTTCTAACCCTATTTATCTATTTTAGAGATTTAAATGTGCATTATATGTTTTGTTTAACTAATGTGCCATTGAGTCTCTTTTGTAGGTAACACCAAAACTTAACCAATTTCTTGCAAGTTTTGTGAAGCTTTTGGAAGCTCATTACCTTGGAGGATTGATGAGTTTGCTTGCTTCTACCTTCTCTCCAAGATCTTGAAGACAAATCCCTCCTCTTTTCACCAAGGAGACCCCATAGCCCAAGGGTTCCAAGCTCGAGCTTACACTTTCTCTCTTTCACAAAATCTTAATATTTCTTTGGTTTCAATTTCTTGCATGCATTAATTAGATCTAGATTCAATTGAAAGATTAGATTTAGTTTCTTTACTTTTGCATGCATGCAATTTAGATCTAGATTCAAGTTTAAATTCTTTATCTTAAGCTAGATCTACATTAAGAATCAACTTTTTAGCAAGTAGTTTATATCTAGATTTTTAAAGGCTGAAAAGTAGTTTCTTTAAAGTTCTTTTATTGCAATAGCAAGTTGAGTGCTCATTTGTTTGTTGTTCCAAACAACAAACAAAAGTCACTAAAAGAGTTCATCATTTGGCTTATTTTAGTGTTGTAAAATACTAGTTTAACTTGTCTTTTACTTAGAAACTAATAATTAACAACTCACATGGTACACAGTTACGGCTCTAGAGAAATTTTCAATCTAAGGTTTAACAATCACGGTCTCAGCAGCGGCCGGCATGGTTACCAAAGGGGGAGGGAGTGGAACCCCCTCCTACAAGCAGGAAGTGGTGGACAGAGGGAAAGGCCCACGAGGCGTCGGTTTCAAAGAACCTCTGACAGGGACCTCGAGATCAGGATTGGAAAAGAATCAAGAGGGCAACCAAGAAAAAAGTGATCGCATGGGGGGTGAAGCCATAGAAGCCCAAAACGGTGTGCAAGAAACAGCGAACCCCAGTTGGGTAGATGGGCGCAACCCGTGTAAACCTAAAACAACATTGATACCCAAGGTTATACTGGAAGACCCCCAAACGCAACTCTTTCGGGATCAGATGAAGACGCATGCACTAATCTGCAAGTTCATGGGCCTGTGGCCCACATAAAAAACGTTGCGCAACTGGATAAAATACCAATGGAAGCCAAGTGGAGAAGTTGAACTCCACCTGGGATCGAAAGGATTTTTCATAGTAGTCTTTATGAACCTGGAGGACAGGGATAAAGTCTTTGAGGGGGGGGCATATTTCCACGCCTCAACGGGGCTGTATATGCGTCCATGGAAGGAAAACTTCTCCCCAGAGAAAGAAACCTTTAAAACTGTCCCAGTCTGGCTAAGGCTTTACTCCTTACCGCTAGATTACTGGTTGTCGTCCACCTTCGAAGCAATAGGGAACAAACTTGGAAAATATGGCAAGACATCGGAAGCAACTTTAAGAGAAAGATATACATCCTATGCAAGGATCTGCATAGAAATGGATGTTTCAAGGGTGCTCCCGGAAGCCATAAGCCTGGAGTTTAGGGATGAGGAATGGATACAAAGCATAGACTACAAGAAAATCTCGTTTCGATGCAGAAGATGTCATGAACATTGACACCTACTAAGAGAATGTCCTCTCAATAAAAAACAAGAAACGGAAAACACCAAACTACTGCAGAATGAGGACGGGTTTGTGAAGCCAAACCACAAAAGCAGAGGAAACAAAAGACAAGGCAAGGCCCCAACAGGAAGCAACCCGGAATCCAAGAGTAGAACAGAAGGAAGAGGCAGGCCCAAACAAGGGGAAGGAGGAGGAAAGGAAAAGACGAAAGCTAGGGAAGCTAGTGAACAAGTAACTCATGAGAACACAGAAAATCCCAACAACAAGGGAGAACAGGGAGGTAGCGCAAGTCCTATGGAAGGAGGAAACGAAGACACCAACACCCTAATGCAGGAGGCAGACAGAGATGCGGAGATGACACCAAGCAAGGTAGGAACAGAAGACCCAGACCTCAGAGACATTGTGGAAAGGGAAGGAATAGATCTCCCGAACATACTGGAGCAATAGAAAAGGCAGGGAGTAGACAATGTGCCAGCGGAGCAACTAGATCGTATTCAATATCTCTTCCTCCTAAGGGAAGAAGCAAAATCCAGAGGGACCAAGTGCATGCATGGCGAGATAAGACACCTGGGAATCAAAATAGGCGATGGATAGCCACAATACGCACCCAAGAAAGCAAGGCGGAAGAAAGGCAGGAAATCAAACAGCGTAGACCTACAAGAACTAGGAGCCTTGTTGATAAATTCAGGTAACATCAAAAATCTCTTCCTCAACTCCCCCCCACATGTTTAAATGAAGATTATAACGTGGAATATAAGAGGCCTAAACAACCCAAGAAAGCAACGAATCCTTAAAAATAGACTGAGGAAGGAACAACCTAACCTTTGTTTCATTCAAGAGACAAAATGCACTTTAGACAGAATGGAAACAATCAGTAAAAAACAATGGAGTAAGTACAAGATGTTGGTTTTCGAAAGCCAACAGACAGCGAGAGGTATTCTCACCTTGTGGAACCCACAATCGGTGAACCTACTTGCAACAGAAGCCACGAGACATACACTTTCTGTTAACATGCAAATTATAGGGAACATGGCGGAAATCCTATGCACTAATGTGTATGGCCCCCAGGTGATGGAGGAAAAAAGGAGAATGCTCCTAGACCTAGAGAATCTAAAAGATTGAACCAGCAACCTCCACTAGATCCTGGCGGGGGATTTCAACATCATCACTACTCTTGCTAAGAAAAAAGGGGGCACCAAGAGACTGGAAAAAGATGCGGAAGAATTCTCAGCTTTCATCGACACAATGGAGCTTGTGAACATCAGGACCAGCTATGGGCAGTTCACCTGGAACAACAAACGTCTAGCTCACAACCAAGTAGCTACAAGGCTAGACAGATTCTTGGTGTGGGAATCCATCATTTTGCAGGGACTAACTTTGGACTGCAGCATCCTCCCCTAGGGGGGATCAGACCACTGGCCAATTCAATTGGAAGCGAATTTTCAAACCACACCGAAGATTAGACCATTTAGATTTGAGAAATTTTGGATCGACCATCCCACCTTCAAGGAGAACATCAACCAATGGTGGAGGGAGGAACTACTGGACCAAGGGGCAAGGATGTTCAAATTATATAAGAAACTCAAGTATATCAAACAAAAACTCAAGGAGTGGAACACGGAAATCTTTGGTAACATAAACCAGGGGAAAAAAGTATCGAGGACAGAATGAGGAAGCTCCAGGAACTTTGCATCGAAGAGGGATACACAGAGGATCGAAAAAAAGAAGAGATCCAAATGACCCAGGAATGGGAAGCCAGATGCAAGCAGGAAGAAACTCTATGGCACCAAAAGTCTAGAATAAGGTGGCTAAAGGAAGGGGAGAGGAATACCAAGTTTTTTCATAGAACAACTATCGCAAGAAGATCTCATAACAAAATCTTGAAGATTACGGATCAGGACGGGATCGAAAGAGAATCCCACCAAAGAACCCAACCAAGACAGATCCGAGGCCATACAAAGAATTACACAGCACATCCCCAAGTTGGTCACAGAGGATCAAAATGTCAGCCTAAGCAAACCCATCGCAAAGGAAGAAATTGACCAAGTGGTCCAGGAGATGCCCAATGGAAAGGCCCCAGGCCCAGATGGCTTCACAGTGGAATTCTTCAAAGCCTGTTGGGATGTGGTTAAGCATGACATTTATGCAATGGTGGAGGACTCCAGGCGCTCGACATCCATCATGAAAGCTTTAAATGCCACAATGATCACTCTAATCCCAAAAGAAAACGAAGCTAGGACCCCAGATCGCTATAGGCCTATAGCTTTATGCAATGTAGTTTACAAGATAATCTCCAAATTCATAGCCAATAGACTGAAACCACTCCTTCCCACATTATTTCACAGGAACAAGCGGGTTTTGTAGAAGGAAGACAAATCCTCGACAATATCATCCACGCCCATGAGATTATTCACACATTGAAAAGCCAAAGGAGAGGGGGGATGATAATCCAACTTGACCTAGCGAAGGCCTACGCTAAAATAATTTGGCACTACATGGCCAAGACGCTGGAAGCTTTTGGTTTCGACCAGCACTGGATCAATTGGATCGTCACTCTAGTCTCAACGACTAGCCACTCGCTGCTAATCAATGGAGCCCTAGCCAAACATTTCTATCCATCTAGAGGCATAAGACAAGGGAATCCCCTATCCCCCTTCCTGTTCATTCTAATGATGGAAGGGCTTAGCAAAAGCATAAAAAGCGCAACTGCAACTGGTGAAATAAAAGGCCTCAAACCATTTGAAAATTGTCCAACCTCCATGCACCAACAGTTCGTTGATGATACCCTGCTCCATGGCACACCCACGATAAAGGAAGCAAAGGCTTATAAAAGAATCTTAGAAGACTTCGGGGAAGCCTCGGGGGCGGAAATCAACCACTCCAAATCCATGATATACTTCTTCAACACTAATCCAGCAATTCAAAGAAACGTGGCCAACATTCTGGGGTTTGAATGCAAAATGCTCCCAACGAAATACTTGGGAATCCCCCTGACAAACAAAGCCTGCAAAAATGCTACGTGGGAAGGAGTTATCAGCAAACTACAGGAGAGGGTTAAAAATTGGACATACAGAGCTCTAAACCTAGCCGGAAGGCTTATCCTCGCCAAAACAGTTCTACAAGCAATTCTGACGTTTATGATGTAAGTGTTTCCAGCCCCCAAAGGAATACTTCAAAAGATAAGAGCCATCCAAAAAGAATTCCTATGGCGAGGCGCAGAAAACAAAAAGAAATGGTCCCTAGTGGCCTGGGACAAGGTACGCATACCAAAAAGCAAAGGCGGCCTAGGGTTACAAGACCCATAGGTAACCAACGAGGCCTACGGGGCAAAGCTCTAGTGGAGATGGGTAAAAGACAAATTGGTGTTGTGGGCGAACCTCTGGAAGGCCAAGTATGCCCCGCACATCAACGACCAGGAGCGAATTCGGTTCATGGGCACAGGGGAGGGATCAGCCATTTGGAATCTCTCCTGGCGAAATAAGAAATGGATCCAGAATCATAGCTTCTGGGAAGTCAGAAATGGTAGAACAGCAAGGTTCTGGGAGGACGCTTGGCAACAGGAACCCAGAATGGAAAATCCGGACAGGGAGGAGCTCCAACAGGAAATGATTGGGCAAGGCAAAACAAAAATCCATCAATACTGGAAGCAAAGGGATGGCAGCGCCAGATGGAGGATCTGGGACAAGCTTAATCCACAAAATAGAGCCCGGATCAAAACAATAACGAAAGAGGTGGAGGAGGAATTTGGGAAAAGGAAAATTGGGGTCTCGGAAGATGATGACCAATTGAGGTGGGGCAGGAAAAATGGAGGCGAATTCAACTTAAAAGAAACATTGTATTACATCGCGGGCCAGGACCAAGAAAATCCCAACAGTGGGAAAAGATTTGGAAAAGCCCCCAATGGCCAAAAATCAAAATGTTCGAATGGCTAGTTCTTCACAACCGAATTCTAACCAGGGAGAACCTCATGAAAAGGGGTTTCATAGGGCCTTCTCGTTGTCATCTCTGTCAAGTCAAGGAGGAAACAACTGATCACCTCCTCGACGGATGCAGTTACACAGCAGAAATTTGGGATTGGGCGGCAGGCATCTACTGCCAATCCAATAGGGTCCGAGGCAACATCAGCGCAACCATCAAAAACTGGAATGAGAGTTATAGTGATAATGAAATGGTGAACCTTTGTTGGAATCTAACGTCGAGGATGATCATCTGAGCAATCTGGAAAGAAAGGAATCGGCGCATCTTCAAGAATGAAAGCCTACCGGCAAAAAGGCTAAAGGAGGTAATAGTCTCTCAAATAAGAGAAACGGTGCAGAGCCGCAACTGTAATAAGGAGAAATCTCAACTTGCAGACCAAGGCTCTCGCATCCTCGATTTTTTCCATCTAAAAGAATGGCGCAACAGCATACATGCGGGGCGTGATCCGCAACTCCAAATAAGAGCCTGCAACTGGACTCCCCCTCCGTCGGGTTTCCTCAAACTGAATTTTGACGGGGCGGTAAAAGGAAATCCAAGAGTGGCAGGGGCAAGTGGAGTGATCAGAGACAGTGGTGGCAATATCATCCGACTGTACGTTGGGAGCTTGGGAAACTCAACCAACAACGCGGCAGAATTTGGAGCCCTGGAGCTTGGCCTTGAAATCCTAAGTCGTGAAAGGATGACAAACACCATCATGGAAGGTGACTCCACCCTGGTTATGCGAAAAGACTCCAAAATGGCACCAAAGTGGGCAAGGTTCAGCGACACTGGTACCTTGCACACCCCCTACATAAAATCCAGGGGCATCTGAGAACATTGAATACAGTGGAGTTGTGTTGGGTGCGCAGGTCAGTGAATGCTCTAGCGGATAGGTTCGCCAACGAGGGGGTAGGCAAGGAAGGCCTGGAACTAGATGATACATGGATCAGCATTCCGAGCGAGCAACTCAGAACAGACTGCAGTCAACTGGCAAAAAAAGATCATGAAGGCAGCCTAAGCATGGAAGGTCACATCGAGGAGGACATCACAAGGCCTCTCGGAAGGTACGTGGGACCCAGGCAGAATATGATTGCCTAACACTTGACCACCAATTATCATGCAAGATCACAACAAGCAGCAGACAGGCGACCGGAAGCAAGGCCAATATGCCAGTAAGAGTTGCGGGGAAAGCACGAGTGAATGGCCAGGTAGCAAGCCGCATGCAACGAATGACGTAAGGCATGAGGGGTTGGTGATAACCAAGAACGATCCACCAGGCCCAAGTACAGGTATGGGGAGAAGCACAGTGGGATCCCAAGCGAGCAAGGGCAATGAACGCACAGGGATAAAGGGCGAACCATCATGATCATACGAGCCTTAACAGCAAAAAATGACGGAAGCGCTCCCCACCGCAAGCAAACCATGACTGGAAGTACAGGCTCGCAGCGAGGGAAGCCCAATAAGAAGAGGAACAGCAGGAATAGATGCAAACAAAAGGAGCGCAACAGTAGGGGTTATGACAGTTTAAAGGGCAGGGAAAGTAAGAATACTTGTGAAGGGAGGTACGAGCAGAGTAACCAGAATAGGAGTTGCGGCAGGCAAAGCGGGATGGCGCGACTTAAGCAAACGCACAGGAAGAGGAACCCCTTGGGAAGGAAGTAGCGAACAGCTCATGGCGGTTAACAAGAATGGAGCAGGCAGCGAAAGATGCAGAGGGCACCTTCCAAACTCTAGTTGCATCGAAGGGGAAAGCGACCATCACCCGGTGGGAAAAGGATTTAAAGGACAAGCGCAAAGGTAAAGCGTGGGATGCATTGGTACAAGAAGCGGACTGGGTAACTGATCCGGGGGCCACGCGACCCAGGGAAACCCTCTACCACAAAACGATGGAGATGGCCTGGCTAACCAAGATGATGATCGGTAAAGTGAATTCAGAAAAGGAAGAAGCCAAACAAGAGGATAACAAGGAAAACAAGACAATGCTAGACGAGATCATGCGTCGCCTCAGCAGTCTGGAAACCTAAGTCACCTTACGCGTCCCTTATGGGCCAAGTGTCTGTATCCGCAGTGTCACTGTGATGACATGCTACGGTACGTGTCGGACACTGCTTCAACACGTGTCATCACCTCAGGACATGTCCTAAAACCGTGTCGGACACTACTTCAGCACGTGTCATCACCTCAGGACACCATCTAAAACCGTGTCGGACACCATCTAAAAACGTGTCCTTTGTAAAAGAGCCCGCGGGAGGTTAAAAAGGGGTTTTCCCTTGTCTTTTAGCTGTTTCATTTCATTGTCACCATGGGATATTGCAGCCTGGTAGCCAACAACCATCACCCAGTTCACAAGTAAGTCCTCTAGGCTCTGGCTGAGTTTGGAAGCTTTATGCAAATTTCTTCAATTCATTTAGACACCTGAATGTGTGGGGTCTTTGTGTCAATTTCTGGTGCTAGTGACGAGGGTTTACAATTCTGGATAGTGGCTAAATTTGTGTTTAAATACCATATATCTGGGCA
>SNQJ01S0043234.1:0-14746 GCA_010110895.2 Picea sitchensis
AAGATACTCATTAATTTGATGTCTCGGTCACTAACAATGTTCTTAGGTATGCCATAAATACTAAATATCTCTTTGAAGAACAATTCAACTACCTATGATGTGTTGTAGTCCATGGAGATGGAAAATAAATGATTGAACTTGGTTAACCGATCGACCTTTCCCATTTTTTCTCCGGTATGGGAAGAGGTTGTAAGAGTCTTGTTGGATGAGAGTGTTCATATTTATTATGTTGGAAAGTAGCACATTCCATGATGTGGCACAAAACATCTCCTTTGAGTCCTTTCCAAGAGAACCTTTCTCTTACCTATCTGTATGTCTTAAGGAACCTCTGATGGCCTGCTATTGGAGCATTATGGAAGGCTTGAAGCACTTTTCCTCTGAATGTATATCCAGGTACCAAAAAAATCTTTCATTTGTAATAAATTATGTCATTTACGACCTTGTACCTGTCATTCTGTAGTTTTCCATCCATCAACTCACATGCAAACATGTTCTTTGAGTATTCTACCAACAACTGTGGTTTCCAATCCACTGATAATTCTGTCATAGAACAGGTCGAAGGTCTTTTGAATAATGCATCTGCAACTACAATATTCTTTCCCTTGACGTACTCAAGATCAAAATTGTAAGGTTGAATATTTCTTACCCACTTCTATTGTCTCTCGTTCAAGTCCTTCTGGGATAAAAAGTACTTGAGGTTTTTATGATCAGTTCTTACTACAAATTTTACCCAAACTAAGTGTTGTCGGAATTTGGACAAGGCATGCATTATGCCCATCATTTCCTTGTCATAAATTGTATAGAGAAACTCAGGTCCTCTCAGCTTATGACTATCATAGGCAATAGGGTGCCTATTTTTCATAAGGACAACTCCTACTCCTGCACCCGATGCATCGCATTCTAATATGAAAGGTTGAGAGAAATCAGGTTAAGAGAGTACTCGGCTTGTACTCATGACCTTCTTCATTTTTTCAAACATGACCTGTGATTCTTCACTCTAACTGAAAGCTCCCTTTTTGGTTAAGTTGTCAAAGGAGTGAAAATTTGGGAGAATCCCTTGAAGAACTTTCTATAATAGCTGCAAATTCCAAGGAACCCTTTGAGTTCTGTAAGTGTTCTTGGGGTAGGCCAATTGATGATAGATTGTATTTTTTCTTGATGGACCTGTACTCCCTTTTCCGTAATAATATGTCCTAAGTACATAACCTGAGTCATTCCAATATCACACTTCGACTCTTTATCATATAAAGACTTCTCCTCCATGATACCCAATATTTCATCTATATGACGTAAGTGATCCTCCCATGTACTACTATAGATCAGTAAGTCATCAAAGAAGAAAATAAAATGTTTTCTCAGTTGCCTGTGGAACACATGGTTCATACATTATTGTAAAGTGGCAGGGGCGTTGGTAAGGCTGAAAGACATCACAAGGAACTGATAGTGGCCAAAGTGACATCTCAACACAGTTTTGTGTACATCTCGTTCCCTCATTTTGATCTGATGATAGCCTGACTATAGATCTATCTTAGTAAAGTAGACTACACCATGAAGTTCATCCAACAGTTCATCAATCTAGAGAATACGATACTTGTTCTTAATAGTCCTCTTGTCCAATTCCATGTAGTCCATGCACATACGCATTGTTCCATCATTTTTATTAACCAACACAATTGATCATGTGAATGGACTTCAGCTCGTTCTAATATGCCCCATAGAAAAAAATTCCTTGATTGCACTCTCTATATTGTCTTTGTGATTCTTGGGGTGCCTATAAGGTGTAGTAATGACTAGTTTGGATGCTTCTTCCAACTCTATGATGTGCTCAAATCCTCTATCTGGTGGTTTTCCTGGAGGAATAGGATCAAAGACTCTTTTGTGTTTCCGGAGAAGTTTTTGTATATCTAGAGGGTATGATTTGTGGGGTTCTTATTTAGTGTCCAAAATAAAGCATTCAACTATGTAGGCTATCTTATCTCGCCTGAATATGACATGCACCTTTTTCACTGTGACGATTCTAGGAGAATCCCCTGTCATTTCTTTAAGCGTAACTCTCTTCCCTTCATTTAAGTTGAAGGACATCTCCATTGTTTTATAGTTGGTTGTGATAGGCCCCAAAGTGTTGAGCCACTGCACCCCTAAGATGGTATTAGTGTCAGTAATTTTTACCACATAGAAGTCATGGGTTAAAGTGTATCGGCCTACAATCAGGTTCATTTGTAGAATGTACCTATGACAAGATATGGTATGGCCCCTTGCTACCTCAACCAAGAATCTGTCAAATTCCACTCTGGGTAGATGTATCCTCTCTACCATAGCTATATAAATAAAGTTGTGGGAGCCTCCTCCATATATCAACACAGATTCTCATTTCCATTGAACTACTCCTTTTATTCTAAAGGTGTTGAATTTTAGTATCCCACTCATAGAGGCAATGGTGATATTTTTATGGCCTTTATCTAGTATTTCATGATATAGTATTCCTTCCTCTTCCTCTATGAGGTTTTTCTGCATAGTATGGATAGCCCCATCATCTTCATCATTTTCATACTCCTCACTATCATATACTACCCGAACATAATGTATTTTCCCCTTTCCTAAACATCTATGTCCTCGTTTCCATGGGTCCCTGCAAGTGTAACATAGTTTCTTTCTCCTTAGGTCTCTTCTTGTAGTCTCATCCAATTTCCCTTTTCCTCTGCCCACTAGTGTAGTGTCACGGCTTATCTGAACCATGGGGGGTTTATGTGTGAACCTGATTTTTTTTTATGATCCTACGAAATCCCTGGTGCATTCAATAACATCTTGTAAGGTTATGGGATTGAAGGTCTTAACCCATCCTTTCACTAGTTCTGTCAGCCCTTCTATGAACAACATAAGTAACCTTGATTCTTCCATATCTAGAACCATCACTGATACCCTTTGAAACTCTTCAATAAAGTTCTCAACCAAACTTGTATGTTTAAGCTATGTAAGCTCCCTAAAATGAGGATCGAGGTCTCCTTTGTCAAACCTGTCAATAATCCTTTGAGTGAATTCTTTGTAAGATATGATGCACCCATGACTGAAGGTGGTTATTCCATGAAACGACCATTCATGAGCCTTTCCCATCAAGTACATAGTTTCAAATTTGATAGCTTCCCTTTCCTCCATAGGATTCAATTTGATGTACGCATCCATCTTTTGTAACCACATTGTAACTAGAAGATGATATGATCCATCAAATATGGGAGGCTCCATTTTAGAATCTTTTCGGCCAAGTTCAATTGCACCTCTATAACTCTCCTTGGATATTCTTTTCATATTCTAGTGGAAGTGTTCTCCCATAGTGCCATGTCTCCTAAATCCTATGCTCATAGTGTTGTATTCCCTCTTCGTTGTTTCTCATTCTTCTCCCAATATTTAAGAATCCGATTCATTAGATTTCCTTCTTTGTGTGGTGAGGAAGGTAGGCATGTAGGGCCTATGGATGGTTCTGTTGAGTGTATGGGAAAGGATCGTCTCTCCTTCATTGGAGCGATGCTCCTCCATTTGACCTCTTTGTATATATTATTCATTATTCCCATTGCCTCCATGAGATCCACTTACTTCATGATTTTCACCATACATGGGTGGTTTTTTTCCATGCTTCTGCTCCATAAAAAACTCAGAAAGGATTCCCTAATGTTTCCTCAGTTCTTCCAACACCGTTGTCATTCTATCTTGTCCCCTTTGAAAGTTAGTAAAAGATAAGTGGAGCTCTGACTATCCCAATGATAAGTGGATCTTCATTTATTCCAGATTGTGTTGCATGTTTTCTTGATTGATCTGAAGTATCTCTTTCATTGTATGGACTACTTTATCTGCGAGAAGTTCAGTTTCTTCATATGTAGCATTTTTTGTCTCATGTGTCTCTCCCATGATGCCTTCCTTCTCTTCCTCTTTTGGATTACCTGTCATAGGATGACCCTCACGACCTCTTATTGTGGTCATATTTTTACTTTCCACAGGATGGCGAAGGAAATTCGCTCTAATACCATTGGAATGTTCCCAATCGATTTTCGAACAAGAACTAGGGTTTCAATCTGATGTTTTGTGTTTTGTTTTCATATTGCTACTACAGAAGGATGTGTTGGAGTATTTTTACTTATTTTATTGCATAGCAGACATAATAAAAAGTATGGAACAGATGATAATGAAGTAAATACATAAACATAGACAACAATCATTAGATCTGACCTTTATTTAGATAGAATAAATGATCTTCATACATAGATCTACAGATCTAGTACAATATAGGAGATATAGAGACCCTAGGTATTCCTCCACTGAATATAGCTAATAATAAGATTAATTTATTTCCCTTCTTGAATATATTCCTTCAGATCCCTACTGGTATGACATGGATGCTCATATCTGGAGATAGTACAACCATGGAATGCTGGATCTGGGACTGGTATGGCCCTAACTGGATGAAAATGCTCAATATTTCGGCCTCCTAGTAAATGGCCTCCAAATGATGTCAAAACACCCTCGAATTGTAGATCAGGGGATCTAGAGTAGGAATGAAGCAAGTTAGAGTTAAATACCTCAATTTTTCCCTCATATCTATGAATATCCTCAATGGGAGTTGCGCCCTCCTACAGAAATTACTCGTGAGCCAAATAAAATAATCCAAAGGGGATACCCTTGGTATCAATTCTGCAAAAGAACACTATGACTCTATATATGAACCTCCAATGGCACAAAAATGCAGATCTAGACTTGTCCAAACACCAACTCCAAGTGTTATCTCTTGGATACCTATGACTAGATTATAATGGTGAGGGAGGGATATTTCACCTCCTTGGCTAAGCTTGAACCAGGAGCAGAGGAATCTTTCACGTCCTTGCTGGTTGCTAGTGTTTGTTTACTCAAAACCCTCATAAAGTAAGTTGTCTAGATCAAGTGTGCAAAGTGAAAAGTGAATAATGAGAATAGAATAGTAAGAGGTGTGCCCTTCCCCTTATTTTATACCTCCTTTTCTAATTTTCCATTGAGTTTCTTTTTCCATGTGCTAAGGGTTTTAATTTAATATTCCTTAGTCTTTTACCAAAGTCACTTTAATAATAAAACTTCACATCCTTTTTAGTGACAAAAACCACATTTTCCTTCTCGTTGCTTATCTTGGACTATAGTCTAGAGGGATAGCTACACTACTACGTCCCTGAGATCTTATGTCAATGAGAAGGGCATATTACACAAGGTATATGTTAAAGAAAATAAGCTCATGTTATCAACCTAGAATCATCAAAACAATGGATGCAAAAAATTACACATGAAAAGAAAGAAAAGCTTCATACTTTATTTGTTCATCACTTCCACTAGAAGTTGCATTTTAAACTGTCCACTTCACCTCTTTCTTTATATAGAATTCACCATTTTCTAGAAAAAACAAAAGTGGAGGAGATATGTTGACATTGATCACAACCTACAATGTAAATGGAGTGAATTAACACTAAAGGATCAAGTTATGTTACATGTCAAATGTGACATTGGTAGCAAGGAACAGTAGGAATCCAAAGTTATTTCCACCGAAACATGCTCTCTGGCTCCTGGGGTAATATTATGTATTGTCCAAAATGATTATTTGTTCAGTTGTAAAAAGATTCGTATGACAAAATAGTGAGGATGAAAAAATACAAGATAAAAGGTTAAACACTAAAGTAAATGCACCAATATTTGAATTTGGACTCTTTATATGAAGGGTTCCTATCTTAGCCATCACTAAATCACAACTAAACATATAGAATATAATAAAAACATCTATCATGTAAATTTTTGGAAGTATGAAAAATGTGTGGAATAAGACCTCGGTCCCAATGAGACTATTACCCACTATTGGTAAAGCTCATAACATAGGAGGAAATACAAATGGTTAGAAAATGCTAGCATCAATTAATGCCTCAATTTTCAAATTGGGGCCAAAGGAAAGATATGATAGAGCTTAGCATGCATCTACCCATACTTATGATCTTGGATATGGATAAGCCACCCTAAGGTAGGAAATGCATATTTTACCTAAAAACCCCTACAAAAGTCTATGGAAATGAATTGAAACAATCAATTCCTTTTCATAAACTTTTGGTTGTGCTTTTCAGGTCATATATCAGTGTCCTCCCTCAAGTGGCTTATCCATATGCAAGATGATGGGTTATCCATATGCAAGATAATAACATATTTGGAAGATGCATGATGAACTCTATCATATCTTTCTTTTGGCTCCAATCCCAAAAGTTGGTGGAAATTTTTTCCTCAGTATCTGCGATGAGAGTTTATATCATGGGTTTAATATCATGTATCAAAAATTTTACTATTAATTTGTAGTTAAGATGAATTTATATTATTTATATAAATACAAATTATTATTTTTTTATAGAAAGTTCTTTTATATTAATGGAAATAAGTTATTTGTATTTAAACCATCCTTCACCATCTGTTGTTCCTTCTTTATGAATAGTGGGTACTATTTTCATTGGCCATGATGTGTAAACGAAGGTCTTAGTCCACACTTTTTTCATAGTTCTTCAAAAAAATTACATGATACATGTTTTTCTTATATTCTATATGTTTATCTATAATTTAGGGGTTGAGATAAGAACCCTTCTTATAAAGAGTCCAAATTCAAACATTGGTGGATTTACTTTTATGTTTACCTTTTATCTTGTATCTTATCATGTGCAAGTTGTTAACCACAATTGCTCTTCTTCACATCTCAAATTTTGTGTGTAACATTACTTGATCCTTTATTTTTAAATCACTCCATTTACATTTTAGGATGTGATCAATGCCAACATGTTTCGCCCACTTTTATTCATTCAAGCCAATGTTGAATCTAATATAAATAAAGAGGCGGGGTGGGAAGTTTCAAATGCAACTTCTAGTAGAAGTGATAAACAAATAAATCATGAAGCCTTTCTTTCTTTGAATGTGTAATGTTATGCATCCATTTATTTTATGATTTCATGTAGATAAAATGAGATTCTTTTATTTTACATATACCTTGTCTTTCAAGGTTGCATACATCCACTTTGTGATATTTTAGCAGGGTTGAATCCAAAGATTATTACAGTCACCTTTGAAGTTCTATAAAAAATATGGAGAGATGGCTAGGATGAAAAAACTACAAGTTTCACATATGTTAATGTATATGTGAGTCTAGTTGAGAATGTTGATGGTTTGGATAGGATTGACTTGCAGTCTCATGAAAATACACAATCTGTGAAAAGGAATTTAAAATCTTTGAGAGTTATTTAGCCTAGGAATATGAGGATAAAATGGTAGAAACATTTGAGGTTCATGAAAACAAATAAGTCTATGAAAAGGAAGTTAAGATCTTTGAGAATTAATTAGCTAAGGAATATGAGGATGAAATGTTAATTACTTATATTGATTTCGGTTTTTGTACATATCAAGAGATAGAAGTTCCACCTCATGGTTTTAATTTCATGTAGAAAGAGAGATTATCCTCTTAAATATTGTAGGGAATGTGTGTCGAGTAAACAATAATTATGTGGTACTTAATTACTTATAAAACTACATAGAATGTAATTCAATATATTATTGTACTTCAACCTTGTAATGTACCCCAAATTTACCAAAAAAAAATAAAAATTGTTAGGGACATTAAATCTCTTTTCATATTCAATATTTGTTTCAAAACATCGCTTTAATATATGTAGAGTAGTTTTTCCATTACAAATGATTTTCAAAAGATTACGGTTATCCTTTTCTTGATACAATTGTAATATCATGTAGAATAACTTTATCTTTGAAATTACATTAATGCTATACAACAGTCACATTGCGTAACAAATTAAGGAATATTGATTATCCCATAGTCTATCCATGAACCTTAAGGTTTATCCATTATGATACACATTCACCTACTTTACTATGCGCTATCATATAAGTCTTATAGTTGACATCATTCATGTTCAAAGGTATAAGTATGAATGGTTTTGTACATAAAATATTATAATCCCAATCTAATGTTACCATCATATCTATGCTAATATACACTATAGGGATTCTATACAGAATTCGATCCATAGGATAGTGTTTCTCTTGACATATAACGATAACCCATTCATTGTAAAGTAAGAGTGTTTAATACTCAGACTATTATTACAACATGACTAGAAATATAGTTAACGATTGTTATCGTTAGGAAGCTCCCAACGATACCAGCCACTAATCCTAAATTCATTTAACAAGTCGGAACCAAAAGGGTAAAAACTTGTAAACCACCCCAAGTAAGATCATACTATAGCGCAAGTAAGTTTAATTAAGTGAGCCAGTGATAACATTACCAAGGTGGTTAAGGAATTATACTCGGGTTCTATAATTACGCTACAATTAATCCCTATACCTAATAATATAACCATACTCGACTTCGTCACCTGGCCCAACATTGAATGCAAAATGGAAATCATGGTAATGGTGGTGTCAAGTCTGTCTGTAACACATTTATCAACTTGTCTATACCATTAAGAGGCAACTGTATCGTACTGGTATGTTAGGTAACCATGCCCAATGGGAGCTTGCCATATCCCACTATTCACATGGCAAGGTACTGCGTATTTCCCATAAGTTGTTACTCCACATTTGCCATAGTTTCAGGTCACTATTGTATTGTTTCCTTTTGGTTCTAAAATTTTGCGAAAACCCCTACCCTTGTATTGTATGCGTCCAACGTTAAGCTTGAAATTATTTTTCTGTATGTAAGTTCGGTGACTTGGAGCGGACCTCGGCTTGAGAAGAAAAAATGGAGGATGCACACCAGTAAGATTTCTACCAAAAAAAGGTAATCCAAAACTCTCTTTTGTTCCTTCTGATACCCTATAACTCTTGGATAACGTATTCACATATAGCCATTGTTTATTTTCCTCTCGGCTCTTTTGGTTTTGACGTTCTAGGATGTGGGTTAGCGTATATCTCAGTTTGACTTGTTCCCTTCAAATCTTTAAGGGTTTTTTCCTAATTTAATTTTATTTTTTTGTGCAAAGTCTCATAGTTTTACACCCTGCGATAGTGATGCAGGAGCATCTCAAGCAAGCCAACACGGTGATAAAAGACAGCTGGAAAAACGCTTAGCGCAAATTTTGAAAATGTATTGAAACATTAATGAAGTCATCAAGTGGAGGTACACCTGTAAAATGTAAATGGACCTTGAGCTATCCGCTCTCGTCCTTAGTAGGTAGAAGGCATTTATGATAGTTAATGCAAGTAGATAGAATTTAATGCGTAGATTAGACAGTTTAGAATGAAAGAGGGAAACGGGATATAGACACACTCATTGTGTAATTGTAAGATATAAGGAGATTATGCCAATTGAGAGCATAGCATATAGAAGAGAAGGAGCAGAGAGCTGTGTAGCCGAATTCCATGTACATAAGTTCTGAATTAATACAAGAAGGCTTTGATTCCGACTCATGGTGTTCAAATATTCTCTGTGTATGCATTTTGGAATGTTATGCTCATGAATGATTTACTCTTTCTGTCATGTATTTGTTGTTTATGCTATGTATGAATGATTTCTTGTTGAATGTTTGAAATCTGAGAGGAAAGGGTAAAGGGATGAGTTTCAATTGTTTCTCTATCTGAACAAGAGTTCCTGCAAGGAGTGCAGTTGAGTTGTCCGCAAGGAGTGCGTTGACAAAGGGTTCAGAGGTTTGTCTCTTAAAGCTCATAAGAGATAACAATTGTTCTAAATTCCTCAGAAGTGTAGTTAGGTACAAGAGCCGTGCAAGGTGTGCGCAGGCTAAGTAGATTTCCAGGGTTTGTAACTTGAATGAAGTATTGAGAGACTGTTTCTGCAGGGAGTGTGCAAAGTCGAAAGATTTCAATTCCTTGGAGTGATTGAGGAATTTTCCACAAGGAGTGCGAGCAGGATTTTTCTGAAAGACTCAGAGATTGTGCATTGGAACAGTGAGAAGGCATCACAAGTTTGTGTCACAGGTAGTTGAGTACCGTGGGAAAACCACTTGGTAAAAGGTTGTAGAAGTCCTTGTGAAGGAAAGAGATGGACGATTAGAATTCTCTGTGGAGAATTCACGAAGTCCCGTGAGCCGTCAGATCTCACGGAGGAGCAGGGGAGTTACGGTGAGTGCTTTCGAGGGGTTCAATCTTAGGAGAATTAGAGTCATATATTCAAGCCAACAGGAGCCATTGGATTTACCCATGGATTCTATCTCGGGGTTTCGTGAGTTGAAGTCCTGAAATCTTTACATCAGGACTCGCGAAATCATGAAGCGCGAAGTCCCGAGGGAGAGAGGATTGTGTGGGCCACTAAAGGCAGCAGGGCGGACATGTGGCGCACTATCGACAAGGGATTCAATTTCATTGACCATTTCGGGGTTTCGTGGGGTGAAGTCCTGAAACCTTTGCATTAGGATTCGCAAAACCACAAAGTTCGAAATCCCAATGAAATGAAGAGCTGTTGAAAATTCAACCTTGCAAGCACATCAGAGTTTCGGTAATTCGGGTTTCGGGAGTTAAGGGGATGAGTTGCTCGACATAGCAACTCCCGAAATCGCGATAGGGAGAAAGGAGAAATAGAGAGAGAAAAGGCCAAGTGTCATAAATTTGGGTTTTGGGGGTCTAAGAAACAAGACACTTGACCACCGGATTCACGAAACCGCGAAGTCCGATCTCCCGAAGTATAAAGGGGGGAATTTCTCGAAGTTATTTGTGGGTGCAGATTTCCCGAAAGGGAAATAAGAGAGCCATTGTCGAGAGCTCTTCGGGCTAGTGGAAGAAGAATGATCCTGTGTACGTGGACTTTTGACCCGCGGGTTAGGAGGGCTGCGTCAGATAGGTACTCTACCAGCGTGAGGATTTGTAGTAAGTCCTGAAAACCTTATGTATTAGCATTCCAAAGTGAAAATGTACATAAGCGTATGAACTATTTTTCTAAACTTTAACAGAGTCATGCTTGCTGTATTTTGAGTAATCATATTGCGTAAATGAGATATGCACAAACTAGATAAAATAGTTAAAAGCTTAGGCTAATCCTTTGGTGGATTTATGGACTCGATCCATTTCAGGGTTTTATCTTTCGTTATCCCTCTGCGTGAAACTCGTGAATATACTTACAAGGAGGTAAGGTAACGACCCTATAATGCATTTTGTAATATGCACTCTAAATGCATGGCGAACAATGGTTCAGTTAACTTACCCTTTTACCTATAAATAAAAAATGCTCGACATCTGTACACGAATTTTGTAAAGGCCCTCTGTGTGTTAAATTCCACTATAATTTATACAACATAGATTCATATAAAAATTTCAACCATAAATTTTTGTTCTTAAATCTGTGTTTTAAATGGTAATCTATATTTCTTCCATGTAAAAGAAATAGTATGGTAAAATACCCCAAAATATTGTCTAAATATTTTCTATTGAAAGAATTTTCTTCTACGGAAAGAATGTGATTTCATTAGGTGCATAACGTGTTTTTTAATGCTATGTTTATGCATACGATTACGTCTTATTTTTATACAATGTAGGTGTAAATGAATCACTGAGTGTTGAACCTCCATCTCAGAAACTTTCATTTTGAAGATCCTACACGGAACCCGAATCCCTGTTTCGTAGTTTTCACTATATTTTATTTTATAATAATAATAGATAGTTTCCATATTTAACAGGGTACAAGGTTAGATAAAAAAGTATTCTGAATATGTTTGTTGCTTCTCATTTGATTTCCTCTATGGCAGAGAATTCTTAAGATCTATAAAATTTTACACAAGCAGAGTTTTCACTCTATGGGGTTTCTCGACTGTACTTCTAGTTGTTTAGTAGAGGCATTAGTTAGCCCATAAGGAATCACCTTTATTTCATAGTGTCCTTCGTGTGTCTTGAAGGAAGTCTTGGTTACATATTCTAGTCTCACTCTAATCTGATAGTACTCAAATCTTAAATAAAGTTTTGAAAAATATCTTGCTCCATGAAGTTCATCCAACTTTTCGTCAATAGATGGGATGGGAAATTTATTTTTAATTGTTATTTTGTTTAGCCCTCCAATATCTATGCATAATCTAAAGATGCATCTTTCTTTCGAAATAACACTACTGGAGCTGCATATGGACTTCTTCTTTTTGTACGGTCTAACCTTGATTGGGATTGATTCGAGTTTAACTTTAGTTATATGTTCAATTCTTCTTTGAGGCAGTAACTCCATGGGAAGGTCTTGGAATGCCTTCTTATGTTTTTGAATTAGATCTTGGATGTCTTATGTTCTAGAGTCATCTTGTTCTCATTCTTGTATTTCCATTTTGTGGCATTTGATGAAGTTTGAGGTTTCTCATTTTCAGATCATTTTTTCCATTTCTTGTGACAACACAACCTCTGTTTGTGGAGGTTGAAAACCATATAATTTATAATTTTTCCTTTGCCACTTGAATTGGATGAAATGTTCCTGGTGATTGACTCAGTATGTGCCCAAGTTTTGTAACCATTGGACTCCTAAAAGAACATATACTCGTCCTAGAGGGACAATGTAGAGTTCTGATTTCAAATTGAAATCTTGGATTTGGAGTTTCACCATATGACATTTTTTGACATTTCCATTTTTTTTGTCGTATAAAACCAGTTCTTTCATATCTCGAACTAGATATATAAATAATTTGAGTTTCCTTGCAATCTTAATATCGAGAAAAGTGTGGGTACTTCCAGTGTCGATTAGTATGGTGACATTATCATTTTTGATATGTCCTTTTAATTTGAGAGTTTGTGGTTAGGTAATGCATGTGATGGCTGTGAGCGATATTCTTGGTGTGTTGTCTTCTATGATTTCTGAAATGTCATTTTGGAAATTTTCCATTTCTTCATTTCATTCTGCTAAGTTTGATTCATCGTCCTTTTCTTCTTCACAAGTGTACAATATTTTTGAGTTATCTTCGATATGGAACCTATGTATTGGGTCCCATTTCTCTCCACATAGTTTACATTTTTCTTCTTTTATCCTTTGGGAATCTAAACTTATTCTTTTATCTTCATGTATATTTGGATGTATGTATTTGTCATTCCTTGTGGTTTGAGGTACGCTCCTTCTTGAGTAAACACTGTTGAATCTTCATTGCCCTTCTAGATTTTCTTCTGCAGTTGTTGCATATTGCTATTTCTACCGTAGTAACCTCATGTTATATTAACTCTTCTTGGATATGTGCTTTGAGACCACCTATGTAAGACTAGAGTAATTGATCATCAGATAGTCCAAATACTTGGGTAGCGAAATATTCTCATTGATGCATAAATTCATCTATGCTGCCTTTTTGTTGTAATCTGGTGAGTTTTGAAAAACAACTTTTTCCGAGATGCCCTTGAATCTTAAAAAAAAATCATTTTTGAAAAAATTCCAATTATATGATTGAATTCTTCCTTTACACCATATATACCAATTGTATGTAGTTCCTTTGAGCTACATGGATGCATATTTGACCTTTTCTTCATCAATTGTAATATTATCTATATGGAAATATTCTTCAGTTTTGTTAAACGAAGCCACACATTGGTTATCGCCTCCATTGTATTTTGATAGTTCAGTTTTCGCTTTGGGAGGATAAATTATTAAGGGTTGATGTTATGGTATAGGTTAGGAATTTGAATTGTAGGGAGGTGGTGGCGGTGGTGGTGGTGGGGGTGATGTGTTATATGTGCTTGAGTCACTTGATTGTGGATGGGTGGCTTGTTGGTTCCCTTGGCATTTTATTAAATTTAAAAGCTCATTAACATTTTTTTCCTCATGTTGTGTCATCACAACCAAACTTTGTTGCAAATCGTCATTTATTTCTCGTTTAAAGTTTCTCAAACCTCATTGTAGGTTAACCCCGATTTCTTGAAAAATATCGTCTTTAAGATCTTGTTTTAGATTATCCATGCCTTTTTGTAATTTGATTCTGATTTTCATNCTTTGTTGCAAATCGTCATTTATTTCTCGTTTAAAGTTTCTCAAACCTCATTGTAGGTTAACCCCGATTTCTTGAAAAATATCGTCTTTAAGATCTTGTTTTAGATTATCCATGCCTTTTTGTAATTTGATTCTGATTTTCATGGAAATTTTTTCTGTAAGATTATGGGTCAACTCTTGTTTGAGTGTCTCATTGTTGAGCTTTATTTATTCTAGTAACTCATCGTGAGTTTTTTGTATTGAATTTTCGAGTGATTTTCTAATCCTTTTACACTCTTGGTCCATTTTTTCCACTTGAGTTTTTAATTCTGACATCCTTCTCTTGTTTGGGGGTGAGTATTTTTTTGTAATTTTGATCTTGCTTGGAATATCTCATTTTTTAATTATTTTAGTTAAAGAATTGTATGTAGTTTAAGGTGGAAAGACGTGTGCCAAGCTGTGGAGAGTGGAGGGTGTGGAATAGTGGAGAGTGTATGGTGGGTGAATGATGAAAGGACATGCGAATGAGAGAGGGACGATGTGTGAGTGAGGTGGACGAATGGGCAGGGGGACACAGACTCTCGGGTAATGGGGAGGGGGATGAATACTGTGGGGAGATGGGGAGGGGGTGGAGGGTGTGTGGGAGTGGAGAGGGGTCAGAAAACATGAGAGTTTACGTGAGGGAGTGGAGGAGGGTTACGGAAACAAAACCGGGCTCTAGGCTAGGGATGCAGTTTCATATTGTGGGGGAGAGTTACAGAAACAGGGGCTGCAGGGTGAGGAAAAACTACGTGGGGTGTGTGGGGAGTGACCACCTCTGATACCAACTCTGATACC
>SNQJ01S0043234.1:18723-29220 GCA_010110895.2 Picea sitchensis
TAATTTTTCTTGTCATTTAAATAAAAGTTTTTAGTGATTATAAGGTTTAGATTTTTTTTTTAAATTTCAAATGCTTTGCTTTAAGGAGATTTGTGTTATTATTATATTATAAGTTTTGTTTTTATTCAAGGTTTTAATTTTTCTTTTATTTATAATAATTTACATGATGATTTATAAATGGGGTTATTTGTTTAATAATTTAATGATTTAGATGAAAAATTTCATGGATTGTATTAATGATTTTGGGTTTGATTTAAGCATTGTTTTAGTAACAAGGTGTTTAGAAAAGATTTTATAATTTTTAAATTTTTAAATTTGTTTTTAATTTGAAATTAGAGTTTTTTATAAGGTTAATTACTTAATTATTATTTTTCTTTTATTAAGGGGATCTAATTTTCATTTAGTTCTAGGTCATTATCTCTATTGAGGTTGCTTGGATTTCTTTGGATTTCAATCGCTTCCCTAATGCGACCTTTGAATAGATGATCTTCTTTTGCCAGAATTTGTCTCTTCTAGGCGTACATGGTGTTTCGTTTTCAAGGAGTGTTCTACTAAGGCTGAGGTACGAACGCGTTCATTCTTTATATCGGCTCCATGCTCTTTAATTCTAACTTGAAAGGAGCATCCAGTTTCATTGATGTAGCATTTACCACATGAGCATTCAATTTTATAAATTCCTTTACATTTGTGCGGGTCAAGTTTGTCTTTGACGGATCTCATATCTTGTTTGATGGTATCATATGGTTTGAAGGAGGTCTTAATTTATTTTTTCTAAGAACTCTTGCAATCTTGTCTGTTACTCTTTAGATGAAGCGAAGGTAAGCAGTGTTATTAGGGGTTTGGTTGTCTTGGGTTTTAGGTACTATGTTTGTTATTACTTTGGATTTATTAATTGCATTTTTAATGTCTTCATTTCTATATCCAATGTTCCTGAAAATATTGGAAAGGTGATCTTTTTCTTTATTAGAGTGTTCTTTATCAGAGATTCTTATGGACTTTGTGGAAAGGGTTTTAAGGAATCCTAGTTTCTCGTTAGGGTGGTGATGGGAGTTTGCATGTAGATAGTTCTCTGTGTGGGTCTTTTTCCTATAAACTATATGTTCTAGGATTCCATCATGTTTGCTCTTAATTAGAATGTCTAGAAAGGAGATGCTACCGTTTTCTTCAATTTCCATTGTGAATTTTATGTCATTTGAAATGTTGTTTAGGTGTTGAAAGAGGTTATCTAGTTCTTCTTTACCATGGCGCCAAAGAACATTGGTGTCATCTACAAACCTTTTCCATCTTGTTGGGCTTACAGGATAGGATTCTAGGGCTCTCTTTTCGAAGTTTTCCATAAATAGATTGGTAATGATCGGGGATAAAGGAGATCCCATTGCTACTCCACTAGTTTTTTCATAGAATTCCCCTTGGTAATTGAAGAACGTGGAGCAAAGACAAACCTCGATGAGTTTCGATGTTTCTGGGTCAATTACTCCTTTAACAACATGGATGGCTTCATCTAGGGGTATTTTCGTGAAAAGGGAAGACTATGTCAAAGCTTATGAGAATATCTTCAGGTGTCAGTTTTTATTTTTCAATAATTTTAATGAATTCACTGGAGTCTTTTATGAAGGAGTCAATATGTCCTACTAGGGGGCTAAAAATATTGGCTACATGTTTGGCTAGTTCATAGGTTGGTGAGCCTATTGTATTCACTATGGTTCTGAGAAGGACATCTTTCTTGTGAATTTTCGGTAGGTCGTAAATCCTAGGAGTGATTTCGTTTTGTGGGTTTAGACGTTTTTTTGTTCTTTCATCTAACTTGGAATCGTTGATGGCTTTATTAACATCTTTTATAATATTTTTTATGGGATTGCTAGGGAGTTTCCTATAACTGCCACTTTGGAAAAGGTGTTCAATCATTTTTTTGTTGTAATCATTTTGGTTCAAAAGAACTGTTGTGCCACGTTTATCTGCTCTAAGAATAACTAAGTTATCATTATTTATAAGGTTTTTTAGAGCTACATGTTATTCCTTTCTGATATTGCTTTTTGGAAGTTTTTCCTTCCGAAGAATGAGGGAACAATATTTTCTTACCTGGTTTTTGTCCTCGTCCATTAGGGTTTGGATATTGTTTTCAATGCAGCAGATGATGTTGTCAATGGGAATGTAGTTTGGGGAAACTGCAAAGTTGAGAGATTTCCCTAGGACGCTCATCTCGACTTCTCCTCGATCGTATGATGAGAGGTTTATCACTTTCTTGTTGGTGGTATCTTCATTGGTATTGTTGTTGTTCATTAATTGTTTATTATGCCTGATGTGAGCTTGTACTTCTACGTTTTCGAAATTGTTGGTATTTATGTTCTTGGTATCTTTGTAAATTCTAACCTTGTACAATATCTACTGTAAACAAATATTAAGAAAAGAACAGAAAAGATAAAATGGCAAATACAAACATTACACAGAGATTTTTCCCCTGGAAACCCAAACCGGGAAAACTAGCATATTCTATATTCATTCATGTGTTACAATGTTTACAATACAAAATACATAGAGGAGCCAGCGGCATCCAAAACCCTAACCCAATGATCTAGATTAGTCCAAAAACCTAATTCCTTAACCGGAAATAGAAAACCATCGACAAAGAAACCATGTGCCAAAAAGCCACCTAAATATAATGCAGTACTGATCCAGGATAACATTTTGCGGGGGCACAGCCACGGAACCCCCGTGTGGGGGGCTTCGCTCCACTGCACCCACCGGGGGGGCCTAGTGGCCCCCCGTCTTACCCCCTGTTGGCAGCCATTTTGAAATTTTATCTTTTCCTTACAAGATGCATACACAAGGGTTTTGAGCCTTCAATACTCATCGCAATTTTTTAAATAAAATGACACTATCATCTTTGCTTTTACATAAATGCTTCTCATTTTCATTTTCACGACTACAAGCGTGAAAACCTACAGTTGGAATTCATGTTAATTGTGTTAGAATGATCTTTCGAATTTTTATGAATCCTTTTGTTCATATGGTCATAATTTCTTTTACCTCCAACTCACGAATGGTCATACATTTATTAAAACACCAAACCTTTATTTACTTTTCATTTTGGTTGATATGGTTTCAATTTATAAATTCATGATGCAATGATTTTTGGTGTCTTTGATTAAACCCATGGTGCAATGGTCGATGTAGTGGTTTCTTTAAATCATGCACATACAATTGTTGATTTAACATACGAACCAATTGTTGGTTATGAACACTATGACTTTCAAGTGGTTATTTGATAGTTTATTTGGTCAAAATATTTTGGTTATGAATGTTATAGCTTTCGATGAGTATGTGATTAATCCATTTGATATTTGGATTGTGATGTGAATGATTTGAATTACCAAGGCGACGTCGATTGTACATGTCAAAATGAATGTTTTGCATGGTTCTAATTCATTCCACCATCCTCGCACGCATAGGCATTAAACGTCTGCCTTGCATCTCGGTCTACCTCTGCTTGTTTTGAGAAAACTGTGGGAATTGGTCCTGTGTCTACCCTGTCTAACCTCCTCACCGTTTACCCTGCTGACTGTGTGCTCTCTTCTATGGCCCCTATAGTGCGCATAGAACCTAATGGCATCCAAACGCTGTTGTTATTTGATAATGCTCGTGAGGATCTGGAGAGTAATGGTTGGTTAGTTTTCATTCAAAAAATTTGAGGGTTTCAACCTCGTGGTCGCTCAACAGTTTTCCCTCACATTCGATGGCTGTCGGGCCAAAGTTGGAGACATCCAACTCGAACTGAATGAAGAATTCCTCAGTTCATCCATGGGTTTGCCAGCCAAGGGGTAGAGGTGGTTTAAGAATTCGAAGGTGGATGAAGTGCCATGGACGCTCCTATTTACCTCGAGGAAAATTATCAGTTGTGATAAAGGTATGCCGGTCACAACCCTTAAGTCTCGATGGCATGATTTATTGGCCATTATTAAGTAATTCGTTACTTGCGAAGGTAGATATGGTTTAGTGTTTCTTTACCATCTCTAACTGCTTATGAATTTCATAGATTTCCCTTTGAATATGCCTCACTACCTCCTATGCAGTCTGTATAAAATGGCTAAACGATTTAAGAGGGAGAAGGCTGACTCCAGCCTCTTCCATCACTGTTTGATTAAAATCGTTATTTTTCATCATTTGAGTTTGAGTGATGACTGTTGGGAAGTTTTCTTATTGAGGAATGGCTTTGCCACTCCTGAATGTGGTCAAGTGGACAAGACTGTGGTCACCAAAACCCTTCTCAGGCCTGCCATGCCACCTCCTACCCTCCTATCTGTTGTCGAATCCTCGAACTACCCCAACGCTGACCTACCTGACACCTTGCCTGACCCATGTTTGAAAGACAATGCTAAGACTGTTAAGAGGCTTGCAAGAAAAAAGGGCAATGGTAATACCAATGTCAATAGCAAGGGAAAGAAGGCTGCACGCTGGGTATCTAGGTGCGCTCGTAATAAGCCCAAACAAAACACAGACTAGAAGCCTATTGTTTTGAGTGAAGATTCAGATTCTGAGTTTGAGCGATTTTTGACCGAGGAATACCCCTACTCACACAGCCTCTATTCTGTTGAACCCTATGACTACATATTCAACCTCCTTCCATGCCTAAAAGGTGACCCTAACTTCCCCGAGATCAAGTTTGACAGTGGAACCCCTGGTAATTTAAAATATGCCTCATCTGTAGTGACTCGGCCTGATCGACCACAGTGCGATGAATGAAACTCTTGGCTCCAACGATACTATACAGATGTACCTCTGTTGCAATCCAAAATTAAGTCCTTGGAGGACTGGGTGACTGTGTTGTCTAAGGAAAATGATAGACTATAAGCCAACGATAAGAGGCAAAATACCACGGGTTCTATCGTGTTCAAAAATGTTGAGGCAACCACTGCCATTGTTAACTCGAAATTATCCTGACCGAATCGTATCCCTATAGCCAAGGTATGTTATTTCAACATTGATTTTTGAATGATTTGGTTTGTTTTGAATTAGCATAGCCGATTGTGTTTTCTCTGAATTAGTATAAAAGATTTGTTTGATAAATCGAATATATTTCTGTTTTGTTTGAATTGATTCAAAAATGATTTTGTTTGTTCTGAATTGGCATAAAAGATTTGGTTTGTTTTAGCATGCATAATTTGCTTTGCGTTGAATTAGTAATTAAGGGTTTGTTTGATAGATCGCATACATTTATGTTATCATTGGATTAATTTAAAACGATTTTGTTTATAAATATGACCAGCTACAGAATCGTGAGATTCTGTAGCTAGTCATAAAATTTGGATTTTTGTTGATTTTACAATTAAAACACTATCTAAAATTGTTTACTCTTGCCCATCTATAGGTACACACGAATTTCAATGGGAATTGGATCTACTGTGGCAGTTTAGAACATGCTTTTTGTTACATTGTTTTGGTTTAAGTTGTTAGTCTTAGGCAGAAATAGGAATCTGGGAGATTGTTCCCATATTTTTTGCAAACAGTTTTGATATTTTCCACAAGGATTGTTTTATCCTGTGGCCTTTATATACTTATTATTTTTTGTAAACAATCCATCACTATTGGGAGAACATAAACTATGGACTTATGATTGTACAGACTTGAATGAAAGTGGATTGTTTGTACGGCTTTAGCTTCAATCTATCTTACTTTTGTTCAAGTTTTCTTTTGTGCATTTTAATTTGTAATCAAATTATTGACTACTTTAGATATCAAGATTTGTTACAGGTTGATGCGATATGAGTTAAATTCTGTCCATATTTGATGTATCTCATTTTACTTACAACAATTACTCTATTTTAATTTAATGAAAAGAAGGTTTATCTTCTTTGTTAAATGAACATCTATGTACAAATCTTTGCAGAGGGATTTATCTTGATGTGATTGTTTGTAAATTATAAAATTGATGTTGCCATATCCTTTATTTGTTCTGTCGTTAGCAATTCTGAAGCATTGTTGCTTCGTGTTTACGCGAAGTATTGGAGAATTTGATGCGGGTTTACCTCATCAAACAATAAACGCAGATGCTTATGCACAGGACAAGTAGGAGGCGATAATTTCAGGTTAGTTTGTTATTTTATTTTAATAGTTTAATTAATTTAAGGATACACTGTAGTTTAGACAGATATATAATACCGATTGTTGTTTTTATTACTTAGTTAGATAGATATCATTTCATTTCTCAATACAGATTACTATTCTTATTGCTTAGTTAGATAGCTGTCAATTCACTTCCTATTTATAAAAGTTATAAAAAAAATAAAAAAATATTGAACGACAGCTTCGCTGTCAATCCATACATGATTTTGCAAATTTCGATCAAAATTTGTATTTTGTAAATACTGTACATATATAATTGAGATTTAATTGTATTGATAGCTAAACATTTAATAAGTAGAATTATTGTTTTATAATATTAGTTAGTAAACTGTTTATATATGTCAGTTTTGTAATTAGTTTGCAGCAGCAGTTGTTTTTTTTTTTTTTCATTTAGATTAGTTTCTTTAGCTTAGTTTTTCTTTCGTTTTCCTAGGACTTAGATTAGCTAACGGAGACGAAAAACCCATCAGAGTGGGTTAATCCAAACAACTTGGGTTATTTAGACAACCCCGGACCGGATCCACTCCTCCAGTTGACAAGCGGTCAATTTCGCCCGTCAACAAATGGCGCTAGAAGGAGGGCCTGAAAATTATTAATGGCATGAGGCAGTCGTAAGACTCCTCCACCACTCAACCGCTCACCTATAGTGACAAGAATTCATTCAAATGACAACATCATCCCTCAAACAACAACCACTTCATACGACTATCTACGGATCACAGTTGAACCAGCAACCCCAAATCCTACAGGTGGTGATGTACAGGAGATTGTCCGCCAATCTCTCTTAAGAACACATAGTGCCTTCACCCGTTTAAGACAACCAAATCGACCTTTGGACCAACCATTAGATTTCTATGATATTAGAGAACAACTTGGAGGCACTAACCTCACTTTAAACCCTACAGATCCAACCCTCACTCCTGTTGCAGGAGGAGTTGGAATACCACCCTCACCACCTCCATCATCTCCTTCTTCTTCTGGAGAAGACTCTTCTGATGAAGGAAGTTCCTCTTCTCAGCCTTCCACTCCGCCCACACCAATGGCCAACCAGAACAATCCTGCTAGACCCTGGCTCGACCAAGATGCAGTAGCCATACCCGGGCCTCAACATCCGTTACCCAAACATCCGGAGAAGTGGCTCCCCAAGTTTGACCCTGACTCTAAACAAATCGCCGAAGATCACATTAAAAAGTTTATGTTAGCCATTAGACTCCGTAATGTCGAACACGAAAACGTAGTTTGTAGGTTGTTCCCCTATACTTTCAAGGGCAATGCCTCTACCTGGTACTTTGCCCAGCAACCCCATACCATCGTGTCGTGGGAGAAGTTTGAATCCTGCTTTCTTGAGAAGTTTGGAGACGATAAGTCCCCAGAAGTTTTAGTCATGGAGCTTTCTAGTTTAAGAATGAACCCCAAAGAGAAAATCAAAGACTTTAACCAAAGATTCTTAACATTAAAGAACCGAATCCCTACAGATTCGATGCCTGCTGAGAATCTTATCATAGCATACTATACTAAAGCCTTGCATCAAAGTATAGCCATTTGGGTAAAGCGATCTAAGAAAACCACGTTGTTAGAGGCCTTTGAAGAGGCCAGTCAAATTGAGAAAGACATCCTTAGTCTAAAGGACACCACTAGCAACGAAACTGAGACTAGTTCATCTTCCAAAAAGAAAATTGAAATCCTCCCTAGACCTGCTCAAAATAAAACACAACCTGAAAGCTCAGATTTAGAAAACTTAACAAAAGTCGTTCAAAAACTGTCAAATCAAGTTATATATTTGAAAAGGACGACCGAAGAAGCTTCTTCGAGAAAATGGCCTTACAAACCCCTGTTCAGGAAGCCTTTTCCCACCAACCGACCTAATCCAAATACCGAGGGCGTAAATCTAGAAAGCCTGCAATTCGCCATTCAAACAATTCTAGAAGCCCATGATAACTTGATGCCCCCTGAAGTCCCTGAGGAAGTAGTTGAACAAGAGACAGTTGAAGAAGAATAATCCTCTCCGAACGTTTTTGGACACTTCTCGGATAGCATTTTTCAAGCTAATTTCGAGACAGTACATCCCTACAATACTAGGAGTAAGACAACAAACAAACCTTCCTTTGAAAACACTACGACTTTGCCCCCAAAACAATCTAAACCAGCTGAGACTAAAGAGAGTCATGTAGACCCAAACTTAGATTATGATTTAGTTGAATATCTAAAAAAGTTAAGGGCTAACATCTCTATTTATGAATTATTAAAATTTCCATTTCAGGTACAAAAAATGTTACATAATATCGCAGAGAATAGAAAAAACGGTAATCCAACCAGTAACAGGGTTGTTCAGAACAATCCAAAAGTTCCTCAGAAGGTTTCCGCTAAGAACAATTCTGATCCTCACGAGAAAGGAAGCCTTCCTGTAAATAATGTAACAAATGCAGATAAATTAGCTTTAGAGGCTGCGAGTAAAAAGCCACAAGCTTCCACCATTAGTACTCGCAGAAATGTACCTCCATTTTTGTTAACTTTCAAAATCTTTAATAGGAACGTGCACAATTGTATGGTAGATTCAGAAGCGTCATCCAATGTAATGCCATGGTCTGTGTGTCAGAAGATTAATGTTGAAGTTGAACAATCCACCTTAAAAATCATCCAACTTGATTGAACTAGTGTTAAAGTTATAGGTGAATTAAGGAATGTGGTTATAAGATTATCGTCTAATCCCAAAGTTCATCAAGTGATTGATATTATTGTTCTAGATATTCCAGAAGTTTATGGTTTGTTTCTAAGTAGAGACTGGTCAGAGAAGCTACACGACTATTTCGTGACAGTTTGGTCTCACCTGTGGCTACCCGAAAATGGCAAGCCCAACAAGATCAAGGTAAACCGTGAATGCTACCTAAAGCTCACAGTCACAGATTTAAATGATCCCAATGAACTATTTACACCTTCTGCCGATTCACCCGAAATACAAGGGATGGATACCTTTTTCGACAATTTCATGGCCGAGACTTCAACTATCACTAACCCAAAACATTAGTCTGAGGTTGTAGCATATATGCAACCAACAGTTTCTACACAATGGTCTCATGCACTCGATAAAAATGAAATATGGTCTCTTTACTTTGACGGGTCAAAGTCCAAGGAAGGAGTTGGTGTGGGCTGTGTTATTATTGATCCAGCAGGTAACAAAACCCTGATTGCATGTAGGCTAGAATTTGAATGTACTAATAACACAGCAGAATATGAGGCTTTATTACAGGGCCTCAGAAAAGCATTAGATATGAACATTCAAAATTTGACTGTCTTTGGCGATTCAGAAATCGTGGTTAGACAGGTAAGAAACTCTATCCACTGTCTGTCTCCGCATCTTAAAAGCTACCAATCTGAGGTATGGAATTTAATGAATAAGTTTTCTGCTTTCAATATAAATTCTATTCCTAGATTGAATAATTCTGAGGCTGATTTATTAGCTAACGTAGCTTCCAAACTCTTTCCTGCAGAAGGCTTGTCCCCGAATGCATTCTTCGTCGAATTGTTGTTCAGGCCATCCGTTCTCGACAACATCACGAATTGGAGAGTCTTCGACGACGACCAACAGATTATTATCTTCCTGCATATGGAAGAAACTTTCCAAGGCGCGGTGATCGACGAATGCACTCACGACGAAAATCTACGTGATTTCACGGTAATACCAGATCCAAGATCTCCTAAATCTTCATCGGACATGGTAAATTCTATCCCTAAATCTGTAGTTAGATTAGAAAATTTTTATGATCTTCAAGACAAATTCAAAAACACGGTCAACTGTAAAACAAATAGTTCCTTGTTATCATATGAAAAAGTAAACTTGGGAACTAATGACAATCTACAGTGCATTAATTTAGGGGTGGGGTGTTCTGAACAAGAGAAAGCCACATTCATTAAATTGTTTAAGGAATTCAAAGATGTTTTTGCATGGACGTATGACGACCTTAAAACTTTTGACCCTAACATCATACAACACGTCATTCCTATTAAACCCCAAATAGTACCCTTTCAACAAAAGTTAAGAAAAATGTACCTTAAGCTCGAACCGACCGTCAAAAAATAATTAAATAAACTCCTGAATGCTAAGATAATTTTCCCAGTTAGGCACACGCAATGGGTTTCTAACCTTGTCCCTGTCTGGAAGAAGAGTGGTGAAATCTGACTATGCGTCAATTTCTGAAACCTTAATAGAGCGTCTGATAAAGACAACTACCCTGTCCCACCCATGGAACAGATCCTTCAACATGTATCTGGTTCTGAAAGACTATCCTTATTGGATGGTTTTTCAGGGTACAACCAAGTCCTGATGTCTCCTCTAGACCAACTTAAAACTACCTTCCGCACTCCATGGGGCACCTACGC
>SNQJ01S0043234.1:37939-53145 GCA_010110895.2 Picea sitchensis
TTTGTTGATTTTACAATTAAAACACTATCTAAAATTGTTTACTCTTGCCCATCTATAGGTACACATGAATTTCAATGGGAATTGGATCTGCTGTGGCAGTTTAGAACATGCTTTTTGTTACATAGTTTTGGTTTAAGTTGTTAGTCTTAGGCAGAAATAGGAATCTGGGAGATTGTTCCCATATTTTCTGCAAACAGTTTTGATATTTTCCACAAGGATTGTTTTATCCTGTGGCCTTTATATACTTATTATTTTTTGTAAAAAATCCATCACTGTTGGGAGAACAAAAACTATGGACTTATGATTGTACAGACTCGAATGAAAGTGGATTGTTTGTATGGCTTTAGCTTCAATCTATCTTACTTTTGTTCAAGTTTTCTTTTGTGCATTTTAATTTGTAATCAAATTATTGACTACTTTAGATATCAAGATTTGTTACAGGTTGATGCGATATCATTTAAATTCTGTCCATATTTGATGTATCTCATTTTACTTACAGCAATTACTCTGTTTTAATTTAATGAAAAGAAGGTTTATCTTCTTTGTTAAATGAACAACTATGTACAAATCTTTGCAGAGGGATTTATCTTGATGTGATTGTTTGTAAATTATAAAATTGTTGTTGCCATATCCTTTATCTGTTCTGTCGTTAGAAATTCTGAAGTGTTGTTGCTTCGTGTTTACACAAAGTATTGGAGAATTTGATGCGGGTTTACCTTATCAAACAATAAACGCAGATGCTTATGCACAGGACAAGTAGGAGGCGATAAAATTTCGATCAATCCATACATGATTTTGCAAATTTCGATCAAAATTTGTATTCTGTAAATACTATACATATATAATTGAGATTTAATTGTATTGATAGCTGAACATTTAATAAGTAGAATTATTGTTTTATAATATTAGTTAGTAAACTGTTTATATATTTCAGTTTTGTAATTAGTTTGCAGCAGTTGTTTTTTTATTTTTCATTTAAATTAGTTTCTTTAGCTTAGTTTTTCTTTTGTTTTCCTAGGACTTAGATCGGCTAACGGACCCGAAAAACCCGTCGGAGTGGGTTAATCCAAACGACTTGGGTTATTTAGTCAACCCCGGACCGGATCCACTCCTCCAGTTGACGAGCGGTCAATTTCGCCCGTCAACACCCCCCTGCGGGCCTGGCGCATACGCTCCGACACTACTACACTTGCAAAGAATATAACATATATCCAACAATATTCGTCGGTATATTGGTTGTTGTTTACTAATCGTTCAAGGTGTCTATTGCGAGTTTGTACGTTTGTGTTCTTATCTCTAATGGATTTTTCATTGTTGGTATCTTCGTTGTTGTTTTGGTTGTTGTTTAATAATCGTTCGAGGTGCCTTTTTTGAGCCTGTACGTCCGCGTTCTTGGCCTTAATGGCTTCTCTGTTACTGGTATCATCGTTGGTATCTCAGTTGTTTTTAACTAATCATTCAAGGTGCTTAATTTGAGCTTGTACGTCTGTGTTCTTGGTGTTACTGGATTTTCTGTTGCTAGAATTTTTGTTGGTATCTTCATTGTTCTTTACTAATCGCTCGAGTTTAAGTCTGTGTCTATTGCGGGCTTGAACGTCCTCATTTTCATCTTTAATGGTGGTCATGGAATATAAAGTTTTCCATAATTCCGGCTGTATGGTGTGTGCAAGTTTAAGGTGGAGTTTGAGTGCGTTTTTGGACAGGTGTTTGAGGTTGAATCTCATTATTTTAATTTCACCTCTGGTTATGGACAGTATGAGCTTAAAGAAGGAAGATTTATTCCATTTGTTTTTGGTCTTGTGTTCAAACTGTGCAAATTTTGGTAGAATGTTCCTATTCCTGCAGTTTTTTAGAAATTCTAAGTCACTGGCTCTCTTCTTAATTTTAATCCTGAGATTTTCAAGAGCACGAATTTCGTCCAGAGTTTCCCTTCCATACAGGAGAATAATCTGATCAATGAGAATTCTGTGGTGAGGGTTTTCAACATTGTTCGGAAAAACCACAGTATTGTGATTGAATTGTCGACATTTCGGATTGAGATTAGAATCCATCCTCAGGACAAGAAGCCTGGATTATAATTGAAGAGAAAAGCATAATATGAATAGTAAGGGGAAGGAGAAAAACCTAAGGGTCGGCTGGGGAGAACCCTAGTTTTGATTTATCTAATTTAAGTTATTTAAAAAAAAAATTAAATTTTTATTTTGTTTTTTCCGTTTTAATTTAATTTTTAATTTTCTTGTCATTTAGATATTTTTTTTTAGTAATTATAAGGTTTAGACTTTTTTTTTTTAAATTTTAATTGCTTTAAGGAGATTTGAGTTATTATTACATTATAAGTTTTGTTTTTATTAAAGTCTTTAATTTTTCTTTTATTTAGAATAATTTACATGTTTTATAAATTGGGTTATTTGTTTAATAATTTAATGATTTAGATTAAAAAATTTAAGGACTGTATTAATGATTTTGTGTTTAATTTAAGAATTGTTTTAGTAACGATGTGTTTAGAATTTTTTTTATAATTTTTAAATTTTTAATTTTTTTTTTAAATTAAGAGTGTTTTAAATTTGAAATTAGGGTTTTCTATAAGGTTAATTACTTAGTTGTTATTTCCTTTTTATTAAGGGTATTCAATTTTCATTTAGTTCTAGGTAATTATCCTTATTGAGGTTGCTTGGATTTCTTTGGATTTCAATCGCTTCCCTAATGCAACGTTTAAATAGGTGATCTTCTTTTGCCAAATTTTTTGTCTCTTCTAGGCATACATGGTGTTTCATTTTCAAGGAGTGTTCCGCTAAGGCTGAGGTACAAACACATTCATTCTTTATATCATATCCATGATCTTTAAGTCAAACTTACAAGGAGCTTATGGTTTCACCGATGTAGCATTTACCACATGAGCATTCAATTTTATAATTTCCTCTGCATTTGTGCGGGTCAAGTTTGTCTTTGACGGATCTCATATCTTGTTTGATGGTATCATGTGGTTTGAAGGAGGTATTAATTTCTTTTTTTCTAAGCACTCTTGCAATCTTGTCTGTTACTCCTTGGATGAAGTGAACGTAAGCAGTGTTATTAGGTGTTTGCTTGTCTTGGGTTTTAGGTACTATGTTCATTATTACTTTGGCTTTCTTAATTGCATTTTTAATATCTTCATTTATATATCCAATGTTCGTGAAAATATTGGAAATGTGATCTTTTTCTTTATCAAAGTGTTCTTTATTAGAGATTCTTATGGCCCTTGTGGCAAGGGTTTTAAGAACTCCTAGTTTTTGGTTAGGGTGGTGATGGGAGTTTGAGTGTAGATAGTTATATGTGTGGGTATTCTTCCTATAAATTGTATGTCCTAGGCTTACATCGTGTTTCCTATTAATTAGAATGTCTAGAAAGGGGATGCTACCATTTTCTTCAAGTTCCATTGTGAATTTTATGTCATTTCAAATGTTGTTTAGGTGTTGAAAGAATTTATCCAGTTTTTCTTTCCCTTGGGGCCAAAGAATAATGGTGTCATCAACAAGCCTTTTCCATCTTGTTGGTTTTATATGATAGGATTCTAGGGATCTCTTTTAGAAGTTTTCCATAAATAGATTCACAATGATCAGGGATAAAGGAGATCCCATCGCTACTCCACTAGTTTGTTCATAAAATTCCCCTTGGTAACTGAAGAACGTGGAGCGAAGACAAACATCGACGAGTTTTGTTGTTTCTGGGTCAGTTACTCCTTTAACAACCTAGATGGCTTCATCTAGGGGGATTTTCGTGAAAATGGAGACTACATCAAAGCTTATGAGAATATCTTCAGCCATCAGTTTTTCATTTTCAATAATTTTAATGAATTCATTGGAGTCTTTTATGAAGGAGTGAGTATGTCCTACTAGGGGGCTCAAAATCTTGGCTACATGTTTTTCCAAATTCAAACATTGGTGGATTTAATTTTATGTTTAACCTTTTATCTTGTATCTTTTCATGTGCATATTTTTAACCACAATCGCTCTTCCTCACATCTCAAATTTTGTGTGTAACATTAATTGATCCTTTATTTTTAAATCACTCCATTTACATTTTAGGATGTGATCAATGCCAACATATTTCCTCCACTTTTATTCATTCAAGACAATGTTGAATTCAATATAAAGAGAGGTGAGGTGGGAAGTTTCAAATGCAACTTCTAGTAGAAGTGATAAACAAATAAATCATGAAGCGTTTCTTTCTTTGAATGTGTAATTTTTTGCATCTATTTATTTTATGATTTCAGGTAGATAACATGATCTTCTTTTATTTTACATATACCTTGTCATTCAAGGTTGCATACATCAACTTTGTGATATTTTATCATGGTTGAATCCAAGGATTATTATAGACACCCTTGAAGTTCTATAAAACATATTGAGACATGGCTAGGCTGAAAAAACTACAAGTTTCACATATGTTAATGTATATGTGTATCTAATTGAGGATGTTGATGCCTTGGATAGGATTGACTTGCAGTCTCATGAAAATACACAATATGTGAAAAGGAATTTAAGATCTTTGAGAGTTATTTAGCCTAGGAATATGAGGATGAAATGGTAGAAACATTTGAGGGTCATGAAAACAAATATGTCTATGAAAAGGAATTTAAGATCTTTGAGAATTAATTAGCTAAGGAATATGAGGATGAAATTTTAATTACTTATATTTCTTTTGGTTTTTGTACATATCAAGAGATAGAAGTTCCACCTCATGGTTTTAATTTCATGTAGAAAGAGAGATTATCCTCTTATATATTGTAGGGAATGTGTACCTAATCAAAAATAATTATGTGGTACTTAATTACTTGTAAAACTACATAGGAGGCAATTCAATATATTATTGTACTTCGAACTTGTAATGTACCCCAAATTTACTAAAAAAAAATAAAAATTGTTAGGGACATTAAATCTCTTTTCATCTTCAATATTTGTTTCAAAAAATCTCTTTAATATATGTAGAGTAGTTTTTCCATTACCAATGATTTTTGAAATCTTATGGTTATCCTTTTCTTGATACAATTGTAATATCATGTAGAATAACTTTATCTCTGAAATTACATTAATGCTATACAACAATCACATTGCATAAAAAATTAAGGAATATTGATTATCCCATAGTCTACCCATGAAACTTAAGGTTTATCCATTATGATACACATTCACCTATTTTACTATTGCGCTATCATATAAGTCTCATAGTTGACATCATTCATGTTCACATGTATAAGTATGATTGGTTTTGTACATAAACTATTATAATCACAATATAATGTTACCATCATATCTATGCTAATATACTACACTATACACTCTAGGGATTCTATACAGAATTCGATCCATAGTATATTGTTTCTTTTGACATATAAATCACAGATCTTATCTAAGGGAGAACTTCACTTATTAACATATATAACGATAACCCATTCATTGTAAAGTACCAATGTTTAATACTCAGACTATTATTACAACATGACTAGAAATATATTTAGCGATTGTTATCATTAGGAAGTTCCCAACAATACGAGTCACTAATCATGATTTCGTTTAACAAGTCAAAACCAAAACAGTAAAAACTCATAAACCACCCCAAGTAAGATCATACTATAGATCAAGGGAGTTTAATTAAGTGAGCGAGTGACAACGTTACCAAGGTGGTTAAGGGATTATACTCGGGTTCTATACTTACACTATAGTTAATCCCTATACCTAATAGTATAACCATACTCGACTTTGTGACCTGGGCCAACATTGAATGCAAAATGGAAACCATGTTAATGGTGGTGTCAAGTTTGTCTGCAACACATTTATCAACTGGTTTATACCATTAAGAGGGGACTGCATCATACTGGTATGTTAGGTAACCATTCCCAATGGGAGATCGCCATATCCCATTATTCATATGGCAAGGTACCATATATTTCCCATAAGTTGTTACTCTGCATTTTCCATAGTTTTGGGTCACTACTGTATTGTTTCCTTTCATTTCTAAAATTTTACGAAATACCCTACCCTTGTATTGTATGCATCCAACATTAACCTTGAAATGCTTTATATGTATGTAAGTTCGGTGACTTTGAGCGGACCTCGGCCTGAGAAGAAAAAATTGAGGGCTCACACCTGTCGGATTTCTACTGAAGCAAGGTAAGCCAAAACTCTCTTGTGTTCCTTCTGATACCCTGTGACTCTTGGATAATGTATTCACATCTAGCTAGTGCATCTGTTCCTCTAGGCTCTTTTCATTTTGACGTTCTTGGATCTGGGTTAGTGTATATCTGAGTTTGACTGGTGCCCTTCAAATCTTTAAGGTTTTTGTCCTAATTTTATTTTATTTTTCTGTGCAAAGTCTTGTAGTTTTAAACCTAGCGATAGGTAGTCTACCACCGTGAATATTCACAGTAAGTCTTGAAAACCTTATGTATTATCATTCCAAAGTGAAAATACCCATACGCGTATGAACTAGTTTTCTAAACCCTAACAGAGTCACGCTTGGTGTATTTTGAGTTATCGTATTGCGTAAATGAGCTCTGCGTGAACTAGATAAAATAGTTAAAATTTTAGGCTAAGCCTTTCCTGGATTTATGGACTTGGTCTGTTTCAGTGTTTTCTCTTTCGTTATCCCTCTACGTGAAACTCGTGAATATACTTACAAGGAGGTAACGTAACGACCCTCTAATGCATTATGTAATCTTCACTTTGAATGTGTGGCAAACAATGGTTTAGTTAACTTACCCTTTTACCTATAAATAAAAAATGCTCGACATCTATTCAAGAATTTCATAAAGGCCCTCTCTGTGTTAAATTCCACTATAATTTATACAGCATAGATTCATATAAAAATTTCAACCCTGAATCCTATTCTTAAATCTGTGTTTTAAATGGCAATCTAAATTTCTTCCGTGTAAAAGAAATAGCATGGTGAAATACCCCAAAATCTTGTCTAAATATTTTCTATTGAAAGAATTGTCTTCTATAGTTAGGTGCATAACGCGTATTTTAATGTTATGTTTATGCATATAATTATGTCTGATTTTTATACAATGTACGTGTAAATGAATTGCTGAGTGTCGAACGTTCATTTTAGAAACTTTCATTTTCAATATCCTACAAGGAACCCGAATCCCTATTTTGTAGTTTTCACAGTATTTTATTTTATAATAATATTAGATAGTTTCTATATTTAATAGGGTACAAGGTTAGATAAAAAATTATTATAAATATGTTTGTTTCTTCTCATTTGATTTCCTCTATGGCATAGAACACTTCAGATCTGTATAATTTTACATAGGCAAAGTTTTCACTCTATGGGGTTTCTCGAATGTACTTTTGGTTGTTTAAATGTTTAATTCTATTTAATTTATTGTTTGAAACCTTTAAGCAACAAAGTATTATCCTCAATTACCATAACTAATGATGGGACCCTATCTTCTTTTGCGAGGGTACCATCAACCATTCTTGGGTCCACTCCTCCCCTTTGGATTGTCGACAGATCATCACTCGTGCGCCAGAAGTGAACTGTTCACATGCAGAGATAAGCTAAGTATTCTCTCCTTTCTTTTAGTATTACTTTCACTAAATTTCTTTTTCTTAATATAGTTATTGTGTCTATTGTATTCTCCCTTGTAGGTTTATACACAATCGACGCAAGCGAATCAAGGAACTCCTTCATGCTCAGAAAGGTATTCGAGTTATGGTCTGGCACATAGATGCAACTTCATAGGTTCTATCTACTAGTGGTACAGGAGTCCTTACTCTAGGGAACTCCATTGTAATAAATTTGTATCCACGTTCTCATGGATTATCGAGGTTGTAAATTATATTTTTCAAATGAATATACAAATTGTAGGAAAACCATTTTTAACATTAATCGGTTAAGGGTACATCTACTGTACCATGATTTGGTAGACTATTAAGTCATTTCTCGTCTACGGTTGTAAGGAACATGTAATTTTTTATAGAAAAGGACTATTATTTTCTTTATCTACTTTTTATGGTACCCTTACATAATGTGAAATGATACTCTGCATATATATATATATATATACACACACACACACACAATTATCTTCTGTAGAAGCATGTACTGATTTAAAAATTACTAGAACACTACAACAATTTTAGCATTCTTTATGCTTGGTTAAACATATACATATATTACTATCTATATATGTATAACTCAATTTCATTAGAAATTAGAACTTACAATAGCTTTACTATCTCTACTCACTAAGTATATTCAACATTTAAAATAATTATCACTTAACCATCTCATTCATGTCAGCTAATAAACAACAAAATATTTAAAAAGAGAACAAGTAGAGGTACATATATGAATAAGATGTTCGGAAACAAATGGAACAACCAAGTTCCACCCAACTATAGAACATAATATCCATTTATTTGCTTTGTTCACCCCCTAGCTTGACCATGAGTTCATAAGGGATAATTGAAATGATCCTCCTTTGCTATAGTCCTCTTTTCAAATCAGAACAATTCCCTTGTGTCACACAAAACAATGTTCATAACAGAGAGTAGTACCCTTTCTCCAACATACTAAGCAACGTCTTTCCTCCTCCATATGTTGTATATCATGAGCATTTTGTGACTAGGTCTTTTTTTTCCCTCAGAATTTTCGCAGCTTTACAAATATTTGATTTTGAGGGGCTTCTAGTGGTCAAATTCCTCATTTTCCACTTGTATATATCAACCCTAAGGTAACTCAAGTGTGTTCCCCACTCATGGAGTCATGGTGAGCTGTTTTCAACATGATTGTTTCATTTGTTTTCTAACATTTAATATATAAAAAGATTTGTCTTTTATATGTGTCATAATGAAAGAGTTAGTTGGGAAAATAAAAAATTTGCCCAACAATCATAAATAATTAATTACAATAATCAAATTCCAAATTCGGATTTGTCATAAATAACAAAAAAAATTCAAACACAAATTTGCCAAAAACGGAAATTTATTTCTAAGTACACATAAACTTTAATACTTAACTATTTTTGGAATATTATAGACCTGGTTTTTCAAATACAATGTTCTAATTCTTTTCTCCTAACAAGTCTATTATATATGACTAGACTATGATATATTTAAAAAAAAATTGACAATACCAATTTTCATAAATTCTCATTATTATTGTAAAGTGTCTAAATAAATATTAATTTAGTGAATATATTTTTTAATTTGCATTAATTGTTGTAATTTATTTTTGTTATTAAGAATTTTTCTATTAAAGTATTAATAGAGTGTACATAATTTCCACTACAACCAAAATTCAACTACGGTATCAATTAATAACCCAAGACCGAGAAAAAAAATCATAACAAACCAAGTCTACAAAATTATGATATTATCTGAAAACAAAGAAAATTGTACTAGAAAAGGAAATTAAAATATCAGTAATCCAAAGTATCTATTCCAACAAAGGAGACAGACAGATCCAGAAGGTACCCCACTATCACTACACAAAGGCAAATTGCGTTTTACCAGCTAAGATGCCATTGTTAATAATATCTTCTTGTGACCTTCAAGAGCCTCGAGTCCTTCCCCGGATTTCTTGGAATCTTGCTCCTTGGTAAGCATCCCATAATCCACCATGGTTTTTGCATGTGAAAATAGCTCCACAATGCGGTGTCCTTGTTCCTAGAAAATCCCAATGTCATATATTCATTGTTTTCTCTCAGGCAGGGATCAAATAATGGAGGAGGACTAGACTGGTTTGAATGGATAGAGGATGTGGTGGGGGCGAACGAGATGAAAATAAATTGCTCACGTTGTCCTCATACATCATTACACAACCATTTTCCTCATACACATAGCTCTCCACGCCAGTTTTCATCCGATCTTGGTGTCATTCAAGAGAAAAATAAATAAATACCATGCTTAGAGAATAAACATAATCTCATCTATTAGTCAAAAGGAATTGTTAATTCCAACCCTAAATTCCATATTACATTCCAAAATGTATCATAGTATAGTCATATATAAGATGAGTGTTAGGAGAAAAGAACTAGAACAATATATTTTGGAAAAACGATGACAACTACAATACTCTATTGAGTTATCTGCCATGTAATTTTATAAATAATTAAGGACCACATAATTCTTGTTCATTAGACACTCATTTCCTACAATAGATAAGAAGATAAGATCTCTTTCTACATGAAATTAAACCATTAGATGGAACTTCTCTCTCATGATGTGTAGAAAAATCAATAATAGTTCCTTTGCAAAATAATTCTCAAAGTGTGTTTTCATGAGAGTGCAAGTCCTCAATCTTATCCAAGCCATCAACATCCTCAATTTTGCTCACATATGTTGGAAACAATAATCACAATAGGTGATATCTTTATGTCAAATCTCAGTCATTTTGTGAGTAGTTTAAAGTCACACATTTACTCAAAAGTTAGTTGGCAAGTAGGAAGCTATAAATGGAGTCGATTTCTATCTTCTTGAGCTCTGATAAGTGGTTAAAGAGTCAGTTGAATTAATGTGAGTCATTAATGTTGAGTCGGTCTTAGCTTCTATAGGAAGTCTTAGTCAGTGTCTATATAAGTACGATTCTCTTAGTTAGTCAAAGATGCTGAATAGAAGCAATTGATGCATAGAGAAGAAGCATAGAGGTAGAGTGAACCAACAACAAGTGAAGTGTTGACAGAAGAATCCATTAGAGTAGTTATTTAATATCACCGAAGTTAATTAATATCATGTTTTTGTGTATTGACAAATTTTATGTTTTATTTCTGAGTTGATGTGCTAAGCATAGCATTGTGTTAATCCACATTCATAAATAATTTCATTAAGTGTGTGTATTCACAACGCGCAACAAACTGAGCAGTATGCATAGTGGTCTTGAGAACTCTGTAGTGTAGCCTGTTTGGTGCGCATTATTTGAAACTGTGTTGCACAGAGTAGATTGTGCCCACTATTGATCCAACTAATCTACTCCTTCAAACTGGTATCAGAGCAGGTTCTATCTTAACAGATCAAGTTTGTTAGAGAAGAGAGAAGAAACTTTGTTGAAAGTAAAATATGACTTCTACCTTTAACTTGCAACCTCCAATTTTTACAGGAAAGAATTATGAGATGTGGTCCTTGACCATGAAGGATTTCTTCCAAGTAGATTAGGCATTATACAATGCTCTCATGTAAGCTGAGAAAGATGTCATGAAAGATCAAATAAAGAAAGATGGAAATGAATTTTTTTACATACATCATGAGAGCATACTTGCAAGAGTTGCATCAGCAAAGAAAGCCAAGGAAGCATGGGACATACTACAAACCTCTTATCAGGGTATGGAAAAATTAAAAACTACAAAACTGCAGATTCTTAGAAGAGATTTTGAAACCATGTCAAGGAAATATTCAGACATAGTAGATTCATTTTACACACGGGTCATTGGAGTGATAAATTAGATTAAGTCTCATGGTGAAACCATAGAAGACACCAAAGTTGTTGATAATGTGCTTAGGAGTCTTCCTCCTAATTTTGATACCCTTGTTGTGACCTTAGAAGAGAGAAAAGACTTGAGTCAGTTGATTCTAGATGAACTGCAAGCTTCCCTCATCAATCATGAACACAGATTGAATAGATGAAGTATGCCATTAGATAATTCATTTTCCGCACAGCCATGGAAGAGGAAGGGGGAGAGCTAACTCTAGAGGTAGAGGAAGAAGTTCTATTGGATATGGATGCAGTAGCAATTCTGGAAATACTGGTGGAAGAGGTCAAAACTCATGTACCAACCAGTCAAGTTGTCAAAAAACACATAAATGAAATATTCAATGCCATTACTATAAAAAGTATGGACATTATGCATATGAGTGCGAAAAGAGACAATATAATCAGAACAAGCATCAGTTGAATGCAATGTTGTTCAAGCAACAAACAAGTCCATGTGACATATGGTACTTAGATTCAGGCTACAATAATGACATGAGATGAAGCATAGAACTGTTTTCTAGTTTAGATGAGTCAGTCCAAACCAAAGTTACAATTGGGATAGATATCCAAGTCAATATTTTAACCATGGATAAATATTTTAACTGTGTAATCATGGATAAATTCCCAAGCAATCATGGAAGTTAAATTTATTTTATATGCCATAATCAGAACTTTGTATCATCATTATAGTTTAATCTCCAATCCAATTGTAGATTTTCTATCGGATTTTTTTCTTTTTACGAACACTACAAAATTAATTTATGTTATGTAAATTAAAATTTTGGAGGGGTTCAAGGAAAAAATTTAATTCCTATCTTGAACTGAACCTTGTAGTAGTCGCTATGAGATCTTTGAAAACTAGTTTGATTGATTCGCATTCAAGTTAAGTGCTACTTGGAGAAGTTAGAGATTCGCGGGTCTTGTAAAATTATTGTCAATTGAAATTTAGAATATATGTATCACTATAAAAATTACTTTGTATATCTTGATTTGGAATCCGTAATAGAAGCAAATCCGTAGTGGTAATTCACCCAGGTCCATTGGAAATACTGTAAATTGGATAGAACGCTGTAAAAATGAATTATTGAAATCGAAAATTTTATGGTCCATTGAAATTTTTAGTTGCAAACCCGATGCTATGAATTCATATGTAATTTCAGTTAATTACCTCATCGAAAATCTTGAAATTCTTGACCACTGTAAAATTTTAAATCTGATTTAAAATGGTAGTGTAATTGCCCACATAGTTGCAAACCCATAATTGGATATTTGTGGCATCGTTGCATAATCATTATGCAAAATTTTTGAAAACTCGAACTTCAAAACTTAAATTGTTCCGACATTATGAGCGTGTGTGATTTTTCCTATGTCATCTAAGCTATGGGAAAGTAGCGGTCCACATGATACGTTAGTTGTGATGCCTAAACGATCGACATGATAACTCCAAATGTTATGAATATATCCTTGATTGTAAAATAATGATGATATTACAAGGATAGGACCTACCTATATATATGTCCTTTATTTATTTATTGTGACATTTCCATTTCCTTAAATTTTGTTTTGTCCTCAAAACAATGATAAGGAAGATAGTAACTGGAGAAAGTGCTCTCACTCCCATGCATCGTCTTCTTTCGGTAGTTTTTTTCCATTTAATCAGATATTCCTTGATTACTCTAGAACGTAATCTCTCTTTTGGAGGGTGGTGATAATGGCTTCGGGCTCTAAAATGATTATTCCTTCCTCACCCAACATAGGAAGTATAGTTTGTGCTTTTTGTTGTTGCCCCAAGATTATCTTTAAACATGATACATGAAAGACGTAACGACTTTTATCTAGTAAATCCAATTGGTGAGCTAAGTCACTGATTTTTCTATTTATTTGGTATGGTCCATAAATTTTTGGAGCCAAATTAATCTTTTCATGTTGTTTAAGGGAAACATGTTTGTAAGGTTGAAGTCACACAAATAACTAGTCTACTACTTCGAACTCTCTTTGTGTTCGTTTTTGGTCAGCTTCTTGTTTCATTAAGTTTCTTGTAACCGTTAAGTTTTCTTTGAGTAACAAAAGGATTTTATGACTTTATTATAAATGGTCTTTTACTGACTCAAATTTTATGTGGTTGGTGGTCAACTCCTTCCATGATGGAGGTTCGTAACCATAAAGAGCTTGGAAATGTGTAATTTTAGCTGATGTGTAATAAGTGGAATGATACCACCACTCAACAAGGTGCAAACATTGAAACCATTTATTTTGTTTGTCAGAGATAAAACAAAATAGATAGGTTTGTCAACATTTATTGATGACTTATGTTTGACCATGTGTTTGAGGGTGGTAAGTTGAACTCATATTGAGAGAGGTTCTGATCTGTTCACAAAATTATCTCTAAAAGTTCCCTTTAAATTTGGCATCTCTATCGACGACTATAACCTTAGGGAATCCATGTAGTTTGTAAATATTTTTATAGAATATTTTAGTCGTTTGTTTTGTTGAATATGTTTTACTTACTCCAATAAAGTGTGCATACTTAGTTAGTATGTCTACTACTACTAATATTTTATCTTTTCCGTCAGATATGAGTAGTCCTTCAATGAAATCCATTGAAATTTCTTCCCATTTTTGGTTGGGAATGTGTAATGGGTGGAGTAACCTAGGGGTCAACACATTTTCATTCTTCTTCCTTTGACAAAGATGACATTATTCTACATATTTTCGAATATCTGCACTCATCCCTTTCCAAAAAAATGATCTTTGTGCATTATAGTATGTTTTGAAAAATCCTACATGACCTGCAACTTGGTAATCATGGGATTCTTGAAAAACCTTGGTTTTAAATCTTGAGTTGGTATCTAAGTAGATTCTCCCTTTATACCATAATATGTCATTTTTCCATTCAAACTTAGGATATTGATTTAAATTGTTTATTATAGAGCAAGTCTCTATTTTTTTTACATACTCGGCTCAGATTTCATACAATCATTCTAGGATGGCTATTGATATAGCAAAAACTTCTGTTTCTTCATCTTTTTTTGATAAGGTATCAACCACGATGTTTTCTTTTCCACTTTTGTTTAGAATTTCCATATCAAAGTGGCAATTTTCTCTATCCACTTTTGTTGTTCGGTTGACAATGTGTTTTGTTGTAACATGTACTTGAGACTGTTATGATCTATGTGTATCAAGAACTTACTTCACAATAGATATTGGCGCCATTTTGTTAATGCATGCATGATGACAAGAATTTCCTTATTGTAAGTGGAATGAAAGTATTCTGTTTGATTTAATTGTGTGCTCTCAAAAGCTATTGGGTGCCCATCTTGCAGAATTATTACTCCAATTCCAAAACCTGGCATGTCACACTCGATGATGAAATATTTGGAGAAGTAAGGTGTTCTTAATACTGAGGTTGTGGACATAATGGTTTTTCAGTTTTCAAAACATTTTTTTTCTTCAACATTCCATTGGAAGGAGTTTTTCTTAAGAATATTTGTTAGAGGGGCGGTTAAATGAGCATAATTCTTGACAAATCTTCAATAGTATCATTTCAATCCTAGAAATCGTCTTAACTTGGATATGTTTTTGGGTTTAGGCCATTATGTGATTGCCCTGATTTTTTGGGGGTCTACCATGACTCATTTTTTGGATATGATATGACCAAGGTACTCTACTTCCTCCTTGCCAAATGTACATTTTAATATTTTGATGTAGAATTGATTTTCCTCCAGAAGAGATAACACTTGTCCCAAATGTTT
>SNQJ01S0043235.1:9900-31070 GCA_010110895.2 Picea sitchensis
TTGAATGTAAATTGGTTCCTTTAACAACAATAATAAAGAAAGTGAAAATACTATTTAATTTTTATTGGTTTGTTTTCTTAGATGTATACATTCATGAAATCAAATATTAAACTACTTAATCGAACAGAAAATTATAGATAATGGAAATCATACTATATATATGAAGCTTCTAAAATAAACAAGCAAATGAAATAGAATAACAAACTAACCTATTAATGCATCCAATGTCTGTTCAATAGAGAATATCCAACTACCTTATCCGGGAAGTAAACCTGCAACGGATCTTAAGAGTTTTCTGAACAAATGTGAAACGAATATGCTGAAATTGAGTTATCACAACAGAACATACAATGGATACAGTCATAGTGGTCTTAATGATTTGCAAGTAACTACGATGAGATAAATCTTTTTGTAAGAACTTGCATGTAAACATTCAACATAAATCAGAGATAAATCTCCTAATTTAAATTGGATAGATGATCACTGTGCGTTGTATCTGAGACATAAGATATGGACAACATATAAAAATGAATCATACCAACTTGCAATAAATCATGACGACGAAAGCGATCACCATCTATTATCAAATCGAAATAAACAAAACTTGAATCAAAACATCATACATAAAAGCTAAAGCTGTAACGTGCATTCTGTTCCATTCAAGTCTGTGATAAAATGCACATACTCTTGCCCTAGGCCGAGATGATCCAATGCTTACAAAATGAAAGGTTTATAAAGGTCTCAGGAAACATAACTGTTTATGTTCTTGAGATCAAATTTGTTTCAAAAAATAAGGGGGATGCAACCACCCTGATTTTACTAAATATCCAAAAACTAACAACAATCTATTTCTGTTATTCAAAATATATCATAGAAATGACTGGGAGATCTTAAAAGTGCCTCATATCATCCTTGAAATCATGGGCTCCTGAATTATATTGAAAGCAAAAGAAAATAGGAAGATCTCAGATATGTTCTCTGTCATTAATTTAGACAATTCGAATTTTCTTAACTGGCTACAAAATCTTGCGATTCTGTAGCTAGTTATAATAGTAAATGAAATCTCATTTTATTGAATAAACAAAACAAACTAATCTAATAATACAAATAGTTTATTCAACAAACCAAATAATCTAACTTAAGAATGACACAATCATGTTATTAAATTAAAAAAAATCATACCTCTAATCATGAAATCAAACCGTATCATGAAACTTTGGGGTTAACGATGGTTGTAGCTGCCTCTACATTTTTAAAAATCACATGACCTGTGGTTTTCAAATGCTTATCCTTCCCTTGGATCATAGATTCAATCCTATTGTTTTCATTTGTTAAAACATCAACCTGGTCTTTTAAAAACTTAACTCATGACTGTAGAAACGAGACATCAGTATAATATCTGTCGAATCACGATAGCCAAACATCACACTGTGACTGTATGGAATTTGCATCAGAACGAACAAGATTATGGATTAGAGGACCCCCCATACAGATAGTAGATTTAATGCAGAGATAGACACCAGGAAACTCTGGATTGTCTTGCAAGCAAGGAGGCAAATTATCAACAACGTTATAGGGCTGGTTAGGGTGTGGCCCGAATGACACAGGGTCTTCCTCTGCAAGGAATTTGTCAATTTCAGAGTCTGATCTTTTGTGAACCTCAATCATGCTAATCGCATCTGCATGAGAGCTTGTATTATTTCAAAGACTTCAAGAAATTATCTTACCAGCTCTTTTGTTTTTGAAATTGACATCAACATTACTTTTAAACTTCTTTCCTGTAGGTTTCCTTGCAATTTTAACACAGTCCTTTGAATGTGTAACCGGTTGACTAGCCTATTGAATGACCTTTTGATAGATCAAGGGTTCCATGTTAGGGGAAGAGTCGCAAGCCTGGGGAGGTGGAAGAGATGTCATCGGGTGGACAATGGTTTCCTCAACGATGGGCTTATCTACTTCTCCCAATTTAGCGTTACAATAACCATTCCGTGTAATAAACGAATCCCAACAATCATTTTGAGACTCTAATTGATGTATGAGGATGATTTTAATCAGGTCGTGATGAAAAAGACTTGAGTCTGATCTCTATTTCTTAAATATTTTCCCCATTTTATATAGAATTCTGAGTAGGTAATATGGCATATTCAAAGGGAAACCCATAAAACTCCTAAGTAGGCGTAAATGATATAGAAATACAAGTCCAAACCATCCCTCACATGTAACAAATTGTTTCACCACATCGAGTAAATCATGCCACCAAGATTTTAGGAATGAAATTGGCATACCTCTATCACAACTGGTTATTTTTCGCGATGTGAACAGCAGGGTCCAAGGGACTTCCTCCACTTTCGCATTTTTAAACCATTTCTGACCAACCGCGGGCAATCCTGTGGTTTGACTCAGGAACTCCTCAGTTACCTCCAATTGCACATCACCAACTTTTTCCCTACAACCATCAAAGGATAAGGCAAACTCTTGGGCAACCTTAAGATTAAAACCCTGAAACGTCTTGATGAAAACATGCTAGCCATTTCTTTCCAAATCCTCCCTAGCATCATCGTATGAGAGCAGGGTTTGGATACCATTTTTTTCAATCCTTACTACAGGGGCCATACTAGACGGGAGGGTAATCAAAGCACAACATACATGTAGGGTTTGAAAAAATGAAACAGATCCATAACCCTGAGCCTAACAATACAAGATGTAATGACTCATACGATGGGAAGGGTGTTTAATTAAAATGCATGCGAAGAGGTTTGTGAAACCCGAGACCATCCAAAGAAGTAACAGTAATCTATACATCGTATGCCACCTTGGTATTGAGTACGAGCTAGGACCAAAGTACTCAAAACAAACATAAGTGCACGCATCATGGTTTGATTACAAAGTTGGGTAAGTTTAAAAAATCGAATAATCAAAAGTTTTGTGAAATAAATGCGATCAAAGATCAAACCAAAACCAATACAAAAAAAAATCAAATGGTGGGGGTCTTTCATTTGTTAAAATTATCAATCTCTTAGGCATGCTTAGAGTTGAGAGGGTAAAAAACAAAACAGGGTAATATCTTCATGGCAACGAATCAAACTCCATAACAAATTAAATAAACCATTTGCCTTCAATGAAACTTTAAAACAAAATGGTAATTACAGTCGCAAGTTTTCATGCTTTCAGTCATGAAAACGAAGCATGAATAGATGATAAGTAAAAAGCGACGATTTACAACTGTCGTTTAGGAGACTGCTCATGAAGAGAAATAAAATTTCATAGAGCATGTGTAGGCAACTTACATAGGTCATTTTATAAAAATAACAATTATATTCTTGTTGCCAACAAGCCACTACACTTACGGATTTGGAGCATCTGCGCCATTTGGAAAAATACTATCAGGACTCCACATAGGCCATGGTGTTTTTGAGAAGTGAGTTCCAAGATGCCTATGCCAAATTCATGAATGAACGACACCTTTTCATTGCCGGTAGAGCCGATTTCCAAGAAGACACCCTTATGGCACTAGAGACCTGCAAGGACATGGAAAGGTGGTATGAGAAAAATCACCAAGTAGTAGAAATGATCAATTACATCAACGCGGTTCAAAAGGGTCGAGATGCAACAGAGCATGACATTCAGGTGCTAAGGGATAGAAACATCAATCAGATCAGGAAAGAAATTGAATACTGGGTAAAACTATCCAAGGAACCTCAACGGGAGATTCAGCAGAAGTGGACCAAGTGCGAAAAGAGCTGGGAAAATATTAATCAGGAGATGAAAGGCATCTACCTCCCAGAATTCAGATCACTTGAATACTTTATCAACCTATATGAAATAGTCAAGAAACATGCAGAACAAGACTCAACATGAAAAAATGAGATAGAAAAGGTGGTAAGCATGGAGCTAGGTCAAGTACAACAGTTCATGGAGCATTTGATTAAGGCTTGAGAAGTTTTGCAGCAGTTGAGTGTTAAAATAATCAAGTATAGAGAATGAGCAGTAGAAGTGAAAGAAATCCTTTCAGCCCCGATGGACCAACATAAGTTCCCATATTCCAACACATGCGAGAAAATTTTCGTCAAATGGTCGGAATATGAGAAGAGTCATACACTTCAGTAAAATTATTCGATGATTCTTAGAGAACAAAGGGATTAAAGCACCACATGGTGATATTTTGTTTTACTTAGCTTTCACTTGTAATAACTATTTTTAGTTAATGATTCAGTATAAATAAGAGGATTGACCTTTCAAGAAGGGTTGATGGTTTTGGGAAAGACCCTCATTTTTTAAATTGTAAATAACTATTTTTGAAATACCTTAATTGAGAAGTCTTGTTTAGGACCAGAGACAATTTTTTGTTTTTCATCAAAGGCGTTGTGTGATTGGATTGAGGAGGAATTACTTTCAACCTTATTTCATTAATGAATTTTGTAACGAGAAAGAGTTTTTGAACCTATTGATAATTTAATTGTTTCAATAGTTTTGGTATTTCTTATCTCTAATGATGAAATCAAATCATTGTGTTAATGTATGATTAATTCTAGAGCTAAGGAAACTATTTTTCTTGCCATCATCTTATTGCATGCGTGTTTTTCTTACGATAATTGTATCTTAGTCAACAATTGAAATAACAAGAAGTTAATGTATTAGTACTAGACTTGTCACAAGTGTGAATATCTTTGTCTGCATGGTTGAGCACATGGGTTATCCCAATATCAACCTTCTTCATTAGTTAAGAAACCCCCTTTATCAGTTGGTTTATACCAACACACATATTTTCATTAGACCCATCTAATAAAAGAAAATACAAAAAAAGAACATTTAAACTGAAGGAGGAACTTTCATAAGAAGATATCCTATCAATCACTACATAAATCCCATCGATAAATTGGCCATATCGAAATATCTGGAGAACCATTCCACCATGAAACACTGCATAGTCTAATTGGGCCTCTGTGGCATGTTTGGTTCCTGTTGTTAAGTTAAAGGGATTTAGGACACCTCAACATTATGTTTTATAGAGTGATGATATAGTTGCAATAAAGAGTGGCTAGGATGAACATGGAATCTCTTATAGAATGTTCAGAAAACTTATTGTCATTTGTCATCTTGTTGGCATATCACCTTCAAATTCTTAATGTCAGCTGGAATACAAGTTCTTCGGGTAGAATACATCCATGTTATCGATCAGAAAAAAGAATAAACAATATAGGTGGGAGAATATATTGACACCTTAGTTCATTTAATTTATCCATTCACGTGGCTACTTCAATATAATTGATGTCAAAAGATCAGTCTTCTGTTGTTGGTGATCAAGTCAAAGATGGAGAATTCTATAATCAAATAAAGTGGCATAACACCTTGCAATTTCAACACTTCAAGGCTTCGTAATCAACAATCAATTCAATCCCAATTTTCCAAGCAACATATCATCTTCATTTAATTTGGATCCAACATATTAAGGCCATTTAGCACTAGAAGATAGCATAGGATCTTGTCAAAATATTATCTCCAAATTTCTGGGAAAATCAAATAAACAATCAAGTTTAGATCAATGTGTTTCAACTACAGGTGGTGGCAATTTGAAATATACATTCAAATTCCCATATTTTTTTCAATTCTCGTTATATTTCAGGAAGGAAATTTCAGGCCTAATTTTTTACCAAACTGTAAGGAATTTTCTGAAATATGCATATGACCAGGATAAAATTTTCCAGAAATTTCCAGATTAAGGGATAGGTGGCAGACCAAAGAAATTGCAAGAAGATTTATGGAATTCGTTCCATATTTCTTTCATTTAAGTCTCAGATTGGTATCTTCTGTTTAAAAAGAGTGAGCATGAGTTTATTGTGGTAATTTAAGATAAAAATGTATTATTTGTATGTAAATATGATATTTTTTGAGGGGGGGTGAGTGGTGTGCATAACAAAGACTCTGTTTCTGATTTTAAAGTCTAGAGACTTGGACTCATTTCATTTTACACTCAATGTTAAAGGCTATCTGATGAGAAGACTCTCTCCTATGCTCTCTTATTGTTCATTTTCTTACTTCAAAAACATGTTATCCTTGCATAACAAAGACTCTGTTTCTGATTGTAAAGTCTAAGACTCATTTCATTTTACACTCAATTCTAAAGGATATCTGATGAGCAGACTCCTTCCTATGATCTCTTATTCTTAATTTTCTTACTTCAAGAACATGTTATCTTTGCAAATCATTGAATATATATTGTTATGTTAGTAACACGGTGAATATTTTACTGTTTTATTTCCCATTACAATACTTGTTATTGAGTACATTATTCTTTGTTTCTGAATGATATTTAGGATCAAGAATCTTCCTATGTGAGTGAATATATTGGGAACTTTCATATTTATTTCATCTAATTATTCTATTTTCCTCAATAGATTGAATACTATTGATTAAGTAAGCATGATAGGAAATTAATTTGTGATCAAAGATTGATGTTGTCCTTCTTCATCCACTGTTGAAAACTCAAACCTTTTTCAAAATCTAAAACATACCTATAATAATAAAGCATTGCAATAACTTGATGATGCCCCAGCTTTCCATTTAGTAGTCAAGTGAAACTTTAGGGACTAACATGAAGGAGGATTCCAACATCCTACCGTAAGAGTTGGTTGAGGGATATGACTCTCACCAAACGAAAAGGGAGAATAAGGGGGAATCATGCCCCCAGAACCAAAACTAGGATTCACATAAGAAGATGAGACAAAGGATGGATAGTGTGAAGACATGTCTATCATACAAAAATAAAAAGGATTAGAGGCCCAAGGTATTTGTTGAGTATCATGATTCGACGTACCACTCTGAAATACAAAAGGATTCATCCCCATGGAATGAGAAAAGACCATGGGTTGGGTAGTGCTAGCTAAGGGAGTCATAGGGGCTCCACTAACCATAACAATGAAAACTCACGACGTAATACAAAATCCTAAGGCCAACTAATAATTAGAGAGAACACCAAATTAAATAAAAAACGTCAATGCACACAAAAAATATATAGTGGATGAAAAGGGGCCTCCCTCAGTAGAGTAGGTATTTCTCACCCAAGAGGGGCCTGAGACTCCCTTCAAAATATTGGAGTTATCAGAATCAGTTATACAGGCCCTCATGGGCTTAATAGTGCAGTCAATCAGATTCACCTGGAGAGGTAATCCTCCATAAAGGTTGTGTGTTTTTTGACCCTTATCTGACTCGGGGTATTTTCATAATAACCCCTGCAAGTAACCTATGTGGCTACCTATTTCAAGCAACTAGAATCACCACAATATAACCAATGTGTAGGCGAACATTAGTAAGTTCAGTCCACCATATGGGCAGGGTAACAAAGCCTGAAATCTTGAAAGCGTCAACTTTCACAAAGGTAAAGGTACTAGCAATACCCCCAAATATGAATAGAGCCACATAAATATCTCTGACGCTAAGAAGGTATTAGAGGGCTATATGCACAACCAAGTTCACGCGACCTCGTGCTTAGCTTTGGTGTGAGCGAAGTCTGCTGATGTCACTAATTACACAATGGGTTTCACCACACCCTGTTCATACATATATGTTTAATTTAATAGCCTCGGAGACAGTTACTCACAAAATTATATTTTCCCTATGTCCTATACTTGTTTGTGTACACTGAAAAATAAAATAATTTCTAATGAATTTTAATTAATCAACGTTAATTTTAATGGCTTCTTCTTACTCAAGAGGTGTAGTCATGAAACTGATGGTATTATGACTCAATGAATATACTTTACAATCACGCTACTGCGGTTTCCTTATTCATTTTATTTACCTGCATTTGCATGGCTGGGGAGATTGGAGTTTTCCCCAAGCTTCTACGATATTTAATCACACTTTTAAAATAGTACTTGAAACCAAGATTTAGGTCCTCCTCGGTGGCAACAATTTGGAACATATTTAACTGCAATGCATAACACCATTAAAATTACCAATAACAAAAACAAATATTTGTTCGCTACTGCTAAATAAATATTCACCATAGTTAATCATTTAATTCTTACTATTCGGGATTTTAGTTTTCCATAGCCAACCTGGCCTAGTTTATGTTGCATGTGCTTTTCCACTTTAGCCTTGGTTTATTTGGAGGTGTCAGGTAGCCTATATATGGAATTTTTGAAAAACGTTATATATCGTAATTCTTACTTAAAACAAGAAAGAAAAACATAGATGATCATATTTCACTAAGAAGATGACATGTGTTGTACCTTTCTTTACCAGGTCGTGGATGTCTTGGATATTTTTTAAACAAGTTCTCCCTTGCATCCTCTATCAGGGACTTCCACTCTTTCTCTGGAACCATGGGAGGGAACTCATGCTTGAGGTCTAATTGCAATCTCTCCCTATATTGGGCTCTGGTATATTTTAAATTCTCATTGGCTAACTTTGTAACCACTTTCTTGTTGAATGTATTATTGAACAAGTTTACCATTTGGCCTATCAATTCATATTTCTTTTTGCTATATTGGGCATTCCACCATGTGTGAATGGTGGGGACAAACAACTCCAATGCTTTATCATTCAAGTTTCTGTAGAAAACATTGTTTGCTGCAGAAACGTGTTATCCATTGATTTATAATAATCTCAACAAATGTCCATTTCAATTTCATGATAAAAATGAATCAATTAATTAACAAATACCTGCAATCTTTTGAATCTTGATCGGAACACATGCATCATCCACCAGAAAGGTGAGATATAGTGATCCGATTATTTTAATTCATGTTGCTTCATGAATATATTCCTCTCCATCTATAGTACATTCATCCCTGGAGTCATGTGGAGTCTCAGGCTCCAACTCATCATGCTCCTGTGTGTCATGTCAGTCAACGTCAGTTCCCTCATCAATGGATTTGAGGTGAACCTCAGGAGGGTCAAAAAGCCTCATTTGTACTTTTCTTTGTCGAATTTTTTGTTGCATTGGACCATCACTACTACTTATAGCAATTGCAGGCTCAGCAGGTTCCTCGGGCACGGGGTTTAAAAAATCCTACAAACAAAAAAATTTACTTTATCAAATCATATAGAAAATATAAAACAAAAAAATGGATATGAAATTGTCATAGCTAATAAAAATATGTGAAGATTCCACTTACCCCAAAAAAAATTATTAGATTTTGTAGCTCTGCAATTCTTGCCCTGTCATCTTGTGTCAGGGGTATTTTGCGAAACAAAGCTAGATATTCTATCTTTTCCTTCTTCAAGGCCTTCACAACAATTGCTATTGGGTGGAATAAAATATTTCTTCCTCAAGCTCCTCATCGTCCAAATCAACTGTATTGGACTAAAAACATCAACAATAAATGAAATTAAAATAATTTTAACATAATTTTTTTTTAGATATTGTAATCAAATTTAGTTATTATTAAGCACTAACAGTTACCTGATGTTGTTGTGCAGTCGATGACTTCCCACGGTCACCTTGCTCTGATCTACTATGAGTGGGTGACTTCCCATGGTGACCATGCCACAATACATTAATGAATAAAATTAATGAGATGAACTTTAACATTTGAGAAATTTACTTATTGTAGTCATAAGTTGTTACTATATTTAACATTTACCTGTTGAGGCACAATGGGTTCCTTTACATGGTCACCCTAGAAAGATGTAGCGTGTGACTTTCCATGGTCACCCTAGACATATGTTGATATAATAAATCAATCAACAAAAGTTATGAAATTCACCTATAACATTAAAAAAATGAAATATTGTAGTAATATCAAAAAATAAATAATGAAATTTCAAAACTTTAGTTGGTGTAGTCATAAGTTGTTACTGTATTTAACATTTACCTGTTGAGGCACAATGGGTGCCTTTCCATGGCCACCCTAGACAGATGTAGCATGTGATTTTCCATGGTAACCCTGGACAAATGTTGACACAATAAATTAATCAACAAAATTTATGAAAGTAATTGTAACAATAAAAAAATGAAATATTGCAGTAATATCAAAAAATAAATAATGAAAAATGAAATATATGCAGTAAAAAATTGAAATATTGTAGCGATAAAATATAACAATGATTGATCAAAGGTTGAGTTGAATGGTATGTAATATATTTACCCTCATAGTTTCACCCCCTCCATCTATTCGATTTAAGTTGTAATCGATCAACAACTCTTCACCTGGATCTATTGTTTTTGTCGCACATACAAATATACGATTTCCTCTGCGTCCCTCAAATATGCAATTCGGTTGCTTAGTTGCGGCCACTGGTTTTGTATTATTTATAAAGCCCACATTTTTTCCAGAATCTTTTGGCCTTCCATCAATATACATAGTCGCCCCTTTATTTTGATCGTTATCTACTAGTTGTATATAATTTGCGGCAACTCAGTATCTCTGCATACTTCGCGTGTACCAGACCAAAATAAACCAGTGATTTTATTTGTATAATGGTCTGATATACTCCATCAATTTATTTACAGTTCCATAGCCTACCTTTATTCCATGCATTGAAAATAACCCCAATCCATGTAAGGACGAAGGCGAAATGTGATACATTCTCCCACTGATGAAGAAATTTGTGTCCACTTCAGGTAGCTCCTTAGGTACCCATCCTTGCACTAGATTTATATACCTCAAGGGAAACTCAATGTCACCTATGCTCTCAGCATCATAATTACATGACCCTCTGTTGGCAATAAAAAATTGCATGCGTATACAAAATATTTCCCTTACCCTTTCAGATCTAGTTGATCTAGAACTGGTAGATCTAGTACAACATGTCTCACTTTCAACTTCTCTAAGTATATCTTGATCATCACTTGAGGAACATAGATCCAAAATATACCTATTTGGTGGTACCTACACTCGTTAAAAAAAGAAGATAAGTTATCGTGCGAATATAAGTTTGTGGTATCAACACTCGAAAAAATGAGAAGATAAGTTAGTGAGCAAATATTCAGGGAACCCATGTTTTTCTTGGAGAATATACTTGATTCTATTGTATGTAAGAAACTTATTGGGGTCCTTGTTTACTTGAATCATATCATACTTGGCATCCCATTATGGTTATCTTGGTATGCTTTGGGTGTGAGTCTTCTCTTTTATAGAATGGCCTAGATTGTAAGAGTTTAAAAAACATGGAAGAATTTAAGATGAAAAAGGTTCTTGGTGACTCTCAAAGGAACCCAATTGTTGAACTTCCTATTATAATAAAGGTTGAATGAAAAATCTTACAATCTAGGCCATTCTTGAATCCAAAATCAATTCCATACTTAGCACTATCAGAACTTGTGTTATACCTCCATTTATTTCTTATTTTCTTTCAGACAATGGATATATCAAAACATTCTCTTGAAGAATTTTAAGAGTTCAACAAGGATTTCCTAATTCTTGACACATTGTTCAATACTTTCCTAATTGGCTTGTTATAATAAAGTTGTTTTTATGAAATTAGCTTCTTCATAACTTGAGGGTATTCACTCTTCTTACGACATCCATTTGTACCTCTCATTTTCATACACCTTTGTATAATCAAGTGAATGAGAGATGTATGAAATTCGTTAGGATAGAAAGAGGAATTAAAGTCCCAACATTAGGCTTGGGAATTTATGTAGATAGGGTGATGAAGGAAATTCATACTAAGCAAGGATATTTAGGGTCTATGATACTAAAAAGGCTTAGTGGATGACACTTTTCTTGATGATACTAAAAGGGCTTATTGAATACTCAACAAGATAGATTCTTTAGAATTAATGAATGGTTGGAGTATACTCAACAAGATAGATGCTTGATAATTAATGAATGGTATCCCAAGGGTGCTAAGGCCTCATCTAAAGATGGGTTAAGTGACTAGGTTCACTGACAAGGCAATATAGAAGTTATATGAAAAAGTAAAATTGTTCTTGCAACAAGTATAAGTGCCAATACAACTTGAAGGAAAGGACAAACTCTTATATGAAACAATATATTCTTTCACTATTCAAGATAGGTACATTAACAATGGTGCATGAGAAACAAACATACAAAAACAAAGCCAATGGTATATTTCAAGTACAAAGACTGTCAATATGTAAATGATTTCCAGTAATAAAGTATCACTAATGACTGCCCAGGAATGTAATTCAAATGCTACTTCTCCAATGTGTAATCAAGAGCACATAATGACACTTCATTCAATGTAATTTCCAGATCATGGATGATGAAAGATGACTATGCAAAGAGTTGCTTCTAGCATATAAATGACTATCCAATCGATCTTGTATTGTTACCACTTCAATGTATGTAACACACCCCATCCACCCACTGACCGGGAAATGTCACTTACTCAGACACTTAGCTTAGTTCTAACAACATAATGTAACACCCAGTAATCAACTGAGGTATGTCACATAATTTTTTTTTTTTTTAGTTTAAATGTGTGCAAACCATCCACTTAAACATAAACATATTGAACTGCATGCATACATATATGCATACATACATACTGAACTGCATGAAATTAAACATACACATTCAATTATCTAGAAGAAGCTTCACATATAAAAGATAAATAAATAGTTGTGTTCTATAAAATATACGATTTTCAGACTGATTTAACAATGAACATAGACATGCAGCATATACAGGGTATATCCTTAAACATACGAACAGTTATGCTCACACAAGCAATAAAACCCATAAAATAACACATAAATGACAATGCAACATGGAATTCAACACATAACCGGTACTTATCTTGGTAAGAATGTCACCAACTATGTGCAGACTGTCCACGAACCTCCCAACCTTAGACTACACTAATCGTCACTCTCAACAGTGAGTCACCCCCGAGTTGGGACTAGACTCCACCCGGGAAAGGGATTTCTAACTCGACTAAAGGTTCACGTTCAAAAAGAAAGACTCCCTCTCAGGTGTTCACTCAACCACAGCTTATAGCCTCTCCTTTCCCACATGTCTGTCCCACCCAAGGAAGTGTGCCCCTTCTGTGCTCAACAGTCCTTTGTCTGCCCCACTTCCCTTCCAGGGATTCAGCAACAGGCTGAATTGGAAGTCTTAGAGTGTTGTAGTCACAGTTTATCACCTTCAGGAAATCAATCCTCAGCAATTCCCTCACTTAGAGAATTGCTCACGGGCCTGACAACCCGCCTCTTCAATCATGCTCCCAAGCTGACAGGTACACCAACAGGAATGGATATCAATCTGGTCTGGGTAAGGTGGTAGGAAGATACCAGGTAGCTCAAGGACTGACAGAATGTATCCTCGATACTGGTTCTCTGGTCGAAGGAAAAGATGGTAAGATTCTCCTCTTCACAATGGTCGATTCCCCCCAAAGGAACTAAGTCTCGGCAATAAGTATGCATGTCTCCAACTTGACACTTGTCATGTTGGAAGCTACTCTGATACACGTGTCCCCTACTTTAGGACTTAGGATAAATTAATTATCTGTATTTTATGTTTTTAATAAATATTAATATAATATTTCTTTTTGGCTTTAAGCTCTCTAGCTTAGCCTTGTTCTTAACTTTAGGCCCTCCCTTTCCCTATTTGGTGGAATCTAGTCCCCCTTATCATTTATCGTGGTCGATCTGCGTGCAATGGTGTATTTTTATATTAATCATGAGTTCACTGACCTTAATTTCGGGTCTCTGTCAGACACAATCATTTTAGGAATTTCGTGCAATCGTACCACTTCCTTCATGAAAATATCAACATCTGTTGCTTTGTGAGTAGTTTTTAATGGAATAAAATGGGCAACTTTTGTAAGCTTGTCCACCACTACCATAATCGAATCATGTATCTTGCCTATTCTGGGAAATCCCATAATAAAATTTATTATCACCACTTCCCACTTCCATTTAGGAATGGGCAAAGGTTGCAACAATCCTGTTGGGTGCCTATGCTCTGTTTTAACTTTCTGGCATTCCATACACCTAGCGATGTATTATGCAATTTCTCTCTTCATTCCTGGACAAAATTATTGGCTCTTGACCGCTGCTACGGTTTTCTGATATTCAGGGTGCCCTGCATAAGGAGCATTATGTATCTCATGCAAAATTATACATTTCAAGTCCTGGACATTTGGTACAAAAATTATGTTCTTGTGCAACAGTATTCCATCTACTCCCAACTTATAAATATCCATTTTTTGTGGTTTCTTACCTTGCTATAGTTTTGCTATCAATTATTTATATTGTAGGTCTATATTTGTAGCCTCCAAAATTTTTCTTTTAACATCAGTTTGATACATGTTGATGGTTGTAGCATGAATCTCATGCACCCTCCTGTTGAGTGCATCCATCACTTTATTTTCTTTCCCTTTGATATGCTTTATATCAAAGTCATATTCTCTTAGAAATTCTAACCATCTACTTTTTCTAGCATTTAGATTTGGCTGATCAAATAAATATTTCAAACCATTGTTGCCTGTTCTTAACTCAAACCTTTTTCCCATGAGGTAGTGTCTCCATTTCCTCAGGGCATGCACTATGGCTTCCAACTCCAAATCATGAGTGCATAGGTTCTTTCATGATCCTTCAACTTCCTTGATTCATAACATATCACAAATCCATTTTGGCTGAGGACTCCACCAAGTCCTTCATTACATGCATATGTGCAAACAATGAAATCTTCATTTGGGTCTGCAATCCTTAGTATTGGAGCACTTGTCAATAATTGTTTCAAATGTTGAAAACTCCTTTCACAGTCCGACATCCACTAAAACTTCATACCTTTTCTTTGCAAGGAAGTGATTGGGTGTGCTATCTTCGATAATCCTCCAATGAATCTCCTGTAGTAGCTTGCAAGGCCCATGAATGATCTAACCTCGGTCATATTCTTTGGTATTGACCATTCTCTAATGGATTCAATCTTCTTGGGGTCCACTACTATCCCATCTTTTGAGATGATATGCCCTAAATAATGAATTTGTTTCTGATAAAATGAGCACTTGCTCAATTTGGCATACAACTGATGCTCCCTTAATACTTGCAACACCATCCTCAAATGATTTTCATGCTCTTCTTCCGTCTTAGAGTATATAAGAATGTCATCCAAAAAGACAATGACAAACTTTTCTAAATATTCTCGAAAAACACCATTCATGAAGCACATGAAAACAACTGGTGCATTTGACAACCCAAATGGCACCACTGTGAACTCATAATGACCATACCTTGTCTTAAAGGTAGTCTTGTTGATATACTCCTCCTTAATTCTTACCCGATGGTATCCCGATCTGAGATCTATCTTTGAAAAGATCTTTGCATCCTTCAATTGATCAAAAAGATCATCAATCCTTGGCAGAGGATACTTGTTATTTACAATTACTTTATTCAACTGTCTGAAATGAATGCACAATCTTAATGTTCCATCTTTATTTTTCACAAACAAGACTGGGGCACCCCAAGTTGCATTTGCAACTCCTTCAATTCTGGTGTACTCATTCTATAAGGAGTCTTTGACATGGGAGCTTCTCCTGGTGTCATATTTATAGAAAAATCGAGGTCTCTCCTTGGGGGTTGTCATGGTACTTCCTTGAATACATATTCAAACTCTTTCAGGACTGCATAATTCTCCAAATTTGGCACCTTGTCTTCATATGTCTCCTCCATATGAGCTGCAAATATTTGACATCCTCTTATATAAAATTTCTTCAGCTGCAATGCTGAAATTTCTCTAACGGTTACTGCCCTAGGAATTCCCTGCACTTTCCTTTGGTTCCCTTCTTCATCCAAGCAAGTGAATGATTTGTTATGACAATCCAATAGAGCATGATGTGGGTCCAACCAATCCATCCCAATTAAATAGTCATAGGAACCTAAGGGTAATATATTCAAATCTGCCTTGGTGTTGAATCCGTTCATGTCCATGAGACATGACTTAACCATCTCATTAACCTTTCTTTTGGTTCCTATAGCCAACTGTACCAACCAATGATTTCCATGCCTGCTTCTTGGAAATTGCAAACTTCCTACCATCTTAGAATTTATATAACTATGACTAGCTCTTGAATCAATCAAAATAGCAATGGTTTGGTTGTTAATCATACCTTCAAATTCAATCATGTGTGACTGATATTATGCTTGCTTGTTATCCAGGGCTGCATAGATCCTTAGCACATTTCTTCCCATGTCCTCCATTGTTTTAGCGTGATGTACATTATAAACAGTCCTTCCTTTTTCACCTCTATGAGGACAATCTTTGAATCTATGATCTCCTTTACAACCCCAACATTGAATAGGTGGTTGCCTTGGCCTTTGGCCCTCTACCTCTATCATTTTGGTATCTTTAGAAGTTGGTAGTCCCCATGGACTATTTCTGAAGAATGATGGTTTAAATCCTTTCTTCCTCTGATCCACCTTGAACTTATTTTTGTCTTCCCAAGATTTTTGGAAAGTTAAACTTGCTTTATGCTGATCATACATACATTTATCTCGCCTTACGGTCTCTTCCAATGTATTGGGATCATCATATTGTATTTTTTCACTGATGAATGCTGGAAGTCCACTCAAATACCTTTGAATTTAATTGTCTCATCCTTGATGAAGGAGACGTACTTCAACAATTCTAGGAATCTTCTTTCATATTCATCTATGGTCATACTTCCAAGTTTGAGTTCAAAGAACTCCTTCATTTTCTTGTCATGATACCTCTTAGTCAAGTATTTCTTCTCAAAATACTTCTTAAATTCCCTCCAATTAACGCTCTTCTCTTTAATGTGTTGTACCTGCACAAGTTGATCCCACCACATGGATGCCTTTCCTTTGAGTTGATAGATGGAAATTCTACCCTCTATATGGGAAGAATAATTGTGTAATTGAAAATACTTCCTCATGCCCAACAACCATGTTTCTTCATCTTCATCCTTCTTGTGCTCACCATCAAATGTAGGAGGTTTGATTTTGTTTATTTCTCCTCATAGCTCATCCACCCAAGACCTCTTATGTTGTAAGACAGAGGATGGACTTGTGCTGCTACCTGCTCTTTTCTTGGAATGGTTTTGGGAGTGATGGTGGTGTCTGCTAACATTTCCTGATCTCTTTTTCTCATCTGAAGGTTTGTGACTTCCAGATTTTCTTGAGTCACTTTCTTTTTCCAATTTCTTTTCTATTTTGTTCAGACTTTGCAATAACTTCATGTTGAAGTCATCTTGCTACTCTTTGGCTCTTATAATCCTTTCATTATTAGCTTTATGTCTTTGGAAATCCTTTTGCAAATTTTTAATGGTCTCTACCATATTCAGGTTTTCATCCCTTTCCTCTCCATGTCCATTGGACTTTGTTCCTTCAATGTCCAAATGGACATTCATCCCTCTACTCTGATCTTGTGTTAACTATAGTTTCCTCGTGTCTCTTCCATTCCTATGGACTCGGTACTTGATCTGATATGATCTAGTTGTTGTTAGTTTTGCAAAATGTGCAGCCATTAAAAATTATCAGTTTAACTAAATCAACAATCCACGAGAAATATGAACTATTTCAGCTCAATAATTATATCAGAATTATCTTTTCTGATTTCTTGGTGTTGTCGCCATGACAATTCTCAGACACGACCCAAGTTTTGAGAAATTAGCAAGCACCATATCATCACGAAGAGATACATCGGACGCAAGGTGGTTTGCCGAAACCATTTTTGCATAAGTTTCGATGTCACATGCTTCAATATGTCAAATCCACCATTCGTGGGATGGGTGATGGTTAGTCAGATCACTCTGTCTCATTCACTTGTACATCACATCCATTTGAGTTAGGTGAATGTCGCCATGTAACGAACTCAAAACATTTAATCATTTGAATTGGATTAATCGAGCATGGAAACCCATTGCACTTGTGTGCAAGTCTATCACGCATTCATGATTGAGGTTCTATAATTACCAACTCTCGGGTATGGAATCATCATCTTATCCATCAACGAGAATTCTCCAAATTGGCTCGAACTTCTCATCTCTGCAAATGTATTTCGGTGTCCATAAACTGAGGTATATGGACCCAGTTAAATCCAATGAGACTGGTTATTCAGGCAACATGCTAAATTTTGCTGCGAGTACGAAGGAAAAGGTAGTCGCGCAAATACTTGATCCGTAGGATCTTTTAATGACTATGGTTGAGTTTAAAATTGCATGCGTTAATCAACCCTTTTAAGAAGCTTAATGAAAGAATGAGGAAAAGAGAGGAATTATGACAGCCATATACACATATGCAGATCTGAAATGAAGTAATAAATAACAAACCATAACACAAGAATTGATAACGGAGTTCGGCACAACGTTGCCTACGTCTCCGAGCCTTTGTCTCTGTGGGGGAGGCTTATTTATTTATGTTAAAAAGATCAAAAGTACATCATAGCAGTTCCAATTGGCTACAAGACTGATCTGGTCATGTTCTTCCATATCTCTAGAACCCAGCAAAAAAAATGGCACGCAAAACAAATGTCCGGAGCTCCCAGAAATGGCCCGCAAGCGACTGCTCCTCAATAGCTTCCCTGCATAAAAATGGATTTGTCTTGGCTTGCCTTCAGCATAACTCTGCTCTAACTGTCCTTTATGGCCTCAAACATGCCTATTTTTTATAGATCTGAAGTTGGTTATCCATCCCCAACTTCCTCCCAAAATTTGGCCTCCAAAAATGTCCAATATCTCTCAAAAATGGAGAAAATCCATTAAAACAGGCATAATATCTAATAAAAATCCAAACTATTAACAAAAAACCCACTTTTTGTTTTAATTTGGGCATAAGCCCCCCAAACTAGGCATGCACCCCCTTATTCTTGGTCATATGGGCTATATTTGGCCAAGCGCTAGCCCAAAGGCTAAGCGCTGGCCCATTCTTGCGCTGACTCCTGGTTCTGTGACGTGTAGGCATAGGACCGTTGGTCTAACAAACTCCCCGCGCCTTTTTTTGGTGGATGTGCTCCTGGTCCTGTGCGATCCTCCCAAGATCCAAGGGCTGGTCCTTATCTGCATACACCACGCATATGGTTTAACCCCACGCTCCTGGTTATATGGGGCCGTCACATATCATATAACATATCGTGGGTTGTCTGGTCATATGTCAGTGCCGAGGGTTGGGGCTAAGACCTAGCCCTTTCCCCCTCCAAATAATACATTCATTAAACATAAATAAATACTTTGTCATATAGCTGTTAAGAAACACCCGCGGGGCGAGTTGTTAGCCCGGTCCTGCTAGTCCACAACCCGAAGGAGAGGTCGGGGGTTCGACCCCGGTGGAGACTATAAACTTTTACACAAACCACGAGCCAACCATAGGGAGCCACGTGGCAGCCCATGACTAGGCCACGTGGCACCTCAAAAAACAATCAAAAAGTGCCAAGTGTTGAATGCTGACTCGTCCACGTATCTGCCACATACCCTACCACTTGTCACCGTACCTTCCTAGTCAGCCTGCTGAAGTCATCCCTGCCACGTTAACCTGTTCCACGTGTCACCCTTACAGTGGTGACACATGTCACCCTCTGACTGGTCCAACTGTACCGGTTGTATGCCACATCACCTGCCACGTGTGGTCTCTAGGAGATGCCACATCATCTATACGACTGTACGGCCTATACAGTCAGCCTGCCACGTGGCACTGTATGGACTGTACAGTCATCCTTTTTTTTTGCCTGTTTGGGTTTTCGGACAGAATGTGATATCTTTCGCATACAGAGCCCGTTTGATGAAGTAAATATATGGCCGGAATCAGGAAGATGATATGGACGCAATAGCACTGGTTTCATCGGATTCCAAGCACTTTCATTTTTGAGCCTTTTTGAGCCCTGTCAGCCTTCTATATCCGATTTTGGATCAATACTAGTGACTAAATTTCACACAATACCTGTTACTGATTCGATATTGGAAATCAGGTTGAATCCAATCATGAGGGATCTGGTTATCAAAAGACTAGCTGCTAAGAAGAAATGAAGCAAGTGACAGAGGAAAGAACTCGTCCCTGAAGCGGCTGAGAGTTTTGGAGAGAATCAGTCTAGTTAGATTCTTTAAAGGAGGATCTAGCTAAGATGAAATGAGCCCTCAATACAATTGAGTATATTTCAATGATTTTTGGATAGATGATAGCAGAGGCAAGGAAGATCCGGAGATGACAGACCTATTCTTGTATGGTCTCTTTGAATAGGGCCACTGCTATTTTGAATCATCCCCTTTTGTAATTTTTTATTTTGAATGAATATATAAGTGCAGAAGCGGATTTTGTACTACTTAAGACAAGATTCCACTGATGATGTTACGAATCTTGTTTCCTTTAATATTATGTGTATTCTTGTAAATTATATTTCACTTTCAATTGTTTGAATAAAACCCAGAATTCATCTCATTCACTTGACTCGTTTTAAATAATACTTCAATGCAGTTGTGTATTCCTCTTTCTTTGAATACTATGCAAATTTTTTTCTAATTAAACTTAGTCTCGTCATCTTAATTAGCTTTTCAGACAATTTTGCGCACATAAAAATTCAACATCTGTACCTTTATTTATCATGCAAATGAATTTATAAAGTAAATCATGTTTCCACGTACCTGTATATGCTATACATTTCCTCTTTGTTGTGCCAATAACTTGCGCACACTACTTCTGTGTTGCGCGCCAATATCCTCTGCGCATTGTTTCTGTATCGCACTTGGATATTCCACATGCATTTCTCTCTATGTATTGCATCATGCTAAAGTTCAATATGCCTTACCATGTACAATAATAGGTATGCCCCACCGAATACTCTGTCGCTACCGTGCACAACTACCTACGCTCACCCTTTCCTTCACTCTAGCGATACAACACATACTCCTACTGTGTGCACACCAACCAAACTTCATCATGCCTCACAATACTGTGCACACCACATGCAACTTTACTATGTGTATGCACTCTACACAATGCTAAATTTAGCGTGTGCATCTCTACATATTATTCTTCCGCGCGATGGCTCAATTTTCCATAAACACAATATACTGTATCCCATACTGTAATCTCGTCTCTACTCGACTGGTTTGGCCCATTCAGGCTCAGTGTCAAAAATTGACGTTCTGATACCATATTGTAACACACTGTTAAGGTCCTAACCCACACATAGGTAGATCAATGTATTCGGATGTAATAAAGGTCAATATTAATAAGGCCTTTCAATAAAATAGAATAAGGCGGATGTAAGAAGACCTAATAGAAGCTTCCGCTTCTAGAAGCATCT
>SNQJ01S0043235.1:48579-60259 GCA_010110895.2 Picea sitchensis
TCCCAGCTTCAAAAGTGGTTGGATAAAGTTACCTTTGTAGATTTCTTCTGTTTTCAACCTCTAGGAAATTTACCAAGTGCTAACATAGTGGCGAATCCACTGGGGAGAGAGAAAAATTGATAATTTCACACTTCTTTTCCCTAAAAAGAAAGTTTTATCCTGGAATATTGCAAATATTGAGAAGAAAGTAATGTTTAGAGGTTGATTAAACTTTGTACATATTATTTTTGGACTCACAAAACTAAATATATATATATATATATAAACCAAAAATAATTCTAGCTCCCAAGAAAGTTCATACTCAATCTCATCCAGACCCATAACCTGTGATAGTGACAGATAACCCCGAACAGTTTCTCAGGAAAAATACCTTAGCTGAAGGTTCAGTGAGTCATATTCCCCTTCATAAGTCCCTTTTCTTTTCAGGAAAACCTGTTACCTCTCAAAACCCTGACCTTGATACCTTTCCACATCCAAGCCTGGTTAGAACATGGTCCGATAGTTTTGTGACTGGAATCATCTTTGACCCAACTGTTTTGCAACCTTGAACCCTCGAAGTTCTGTCTCCTACGACTAAACCGAAAATCACTCCCTCAGTGATATCCAGTCCCTCCTCGTCCTCGTCTTCAGTCGCTACCTCGTCGACCATCCAGGTTGTCGTCTCACCTCCTCCACCCATCATGGCAGCTCGATATGCTCCTTTGGTGTTGGTTGTGCATCTACATGCCATGCCTCAAGACTATCAAACAACACTTCCACATTTTGATGCAACATGACCTTTGAGCGCACAACAACACGTTGACAAAATGAATGATTATTTTGACCTGCAAGAAGTTGATGAAGCTAACGTTCAAATGAGATTGTTTGCCCAAAGTTTGACATGTGACGTCAAGAAATGGTACAAATCTTTACCTGTCGCCTCAGTCCTTGACCTTGTCGCGTTCCAAAGGAGTTTTCTTGACAGATGGGAGGTAAAGAAAAACCCTCTCCAAATATTTTCAGAATACGAGAATATAAGAAGAAATCAAGGTGAGACGGTACAAGATTATTGCACCCATTTCAATAACTTGTACAATGCAATTCCAACCGAAATAAAACCTCCACAGGGCCTGGCGTTGATAAAATTCCTTGATGGTTTCGATGCCGACATGTGATACAAACTAAGAGAAATAAATTCTACCACCTTGGTAGACATGAAAAAAAGTTCTATAAGCGTGGAGGCCAATTTGTTGGCAAAAAGGGCGCACCAGAGGTCAGAAAGGAGAGTCACGATTAAAGAAGAACCTTCCACATCGACCACAAATTCCAAATTGGATTCTTTGGCTAGAGCAGTGGAAAGAATGATGGAAATACTTACTGTGTCAGATAGAAATCGTCCGAGAGAAAATCCTCCAGCTCCTCAGGTTTGGAACCCTAACTTTAGGAGAAACCCACCTCAAATTAGACAGAGAGATCCTAGGGATCAAAGAGAGTAGAGGGGTCCAGATCAGAAGATCAGACCACCCCTACAAGAAAACTACGTTGAGGAAGGGGAGGAAGTGATTGAGGAATTGGAGGATACTCATATAAATCTCATGGGCATTCACGACAACGAAGCTATTTTCCTTACCCAAGAAGAGCAAGAACTTTTTCTTCTCAATCAAATGAAAGTAAGTGAAGAAGCTGAAGATGAAGAACATTAGGCATTCGAAAATGCCATTTTGGAGGTACACCGACAGTATAATCTGCGGAGTAAAAAGACATAAGGGAGTTCCCCAAAAAAGGCGATTGAAACAAAGAAGATAGTCGAAACCAAGAAGGCCTCTGAGCCAGTTGCTGAGGATATTCATGAGAAGAGCACTGTCGAAGCCCCCACGAAGAAAAACCTTACTATTCTGAAAAGGCCGTCATAGCTCAAGGTTTCACCTGTTAATCTACCAAGTACTTCTGGACAGAAGAATATGGTGGACAAACCAGAATTTATGAGCCAAGGAATATCCCCTACACCTTTCATCCTGGAGGGGAAATTGGCCAAAGTAAAAATTCCCATCCTGCTTATTGAGTTGATGCACAAAGACGTTTATCGTTCAAAGGTGATTAAAGCACTGACCATTGAACCTGATATAGGCACCAAGGCCTTAACCATTGGACCAACAAATCATTCCGACACTATGAACCTTACTGATGATCAACCCGAACTTCTTTTCGGACCTGAAGTAGATGGTCGAGATGATACTGGTGAGGTCGCTCCTTTCTACACCAGTCTTAACATACATGACCTGATCTTGCATAACTCTATGCTTGATTCAGGTGCTTCCCACAATCTGATACCCAAAGCAGTAATGGAGAAACTGGGACTGGAGGTCACCAGACCTTACAAGGATTTACACTCATTTGACTCCAACAAGGTTAGATGTATTGGTTTGATCAAGGACCTATGCATCACCTTGGTCCAGATTCCTGCGAAGAGCATGGTAATGGATGTGGTGGTTGCAGACATCCCGCTGAAGTATGGAATGTTGCTATCTCGATCTTGGGGGGCTAAGTTTAAAGGAACCCTGCAGCTAGATATGTCTTATGCCACTATCCCAGTTTTCGGGCAACAAAGAAGGCTATACCGAGAAAAATTGATGAAGTACATGGTCAGTAGCCAAGAAAAACCTCACAACTAGATCCTCTACTCTGCGCATTCTGACTTGTATTCTTTTATCCTGTACAACGATGGTGACACGGGAGAACAAGATACTCAGCTGGTGGAAGATACATCTAGTCAAGAGGAAGGCCAAGAAATCATTGAGGTATCAAGGATGAAGAACGTGATAACTGAAGAGTTACCTACGGATTTCTGGAGCATGGATTTTGATGGAGCAGTAAGAAAAGAAGTAGGCGAAGCAAGAGTCTAGTTGCATAATCATAGAAACAGGTATTCAGAAAATCATTCTTACAAATTAAATTTCCAATGCACTAACAACGTTGCCAAGTACGAAGCTTTGATGCTCTGTCTGAAGATTTTGAAAAGAGTTGGTGCTAAGAAGATTATGGTAAGAGGTGATTCTGAGTTGATAATCAAGCAAATCAAAGGTGAGTACACTGTGAAACACCCACGTCTTAGATCTTATAGGAATGTTGTTCTTGATGCCCTGAGATGTTTCACTGAAGTGGACTTGCAGGTAATGCTAAGGGGACAAAACATTCTGGAAGATGGATTGGCTACATCAGCAGCCACCTCTAAGATTCTTTTCCGCTCGACCCACCCATACACTATTGAGGTGAAATGCAGACCAACTGTTCCTGACAATATCAGGTACTGGCAAGTGTTTGTTAATGATGATCAAATCAAAGACTTTCTGCAGTGTAAAAACGATTTTGAATGTACAAATATAGATTTAGAGAACGAAGATGAAAATGTAAATAGTTCTGATTTTGAATTTGATAGTGTAAGTAGCGTAGATTCAGGAGAATTAGGCGATGGTGAAATGGAGGCTGATGTTTTACAGTTGAAAAGCAATGTTCTGCCTAGAGGTCTAGTTCCTTTAGAGGACTTGTTTGATTTTAACGATGTAGCCAAAAAACCAAAAATCGAAGCCCATGGACAAGAGGTAGAAGACTGTAATATAGGGACTGAAGAGAAACCCAGGATAGTCAAATTGTCTAAATCATTACCCCCAGAGAAAAAACTCAAATACATTGAGCTGTTTAAAGAATATTTGGATGTCTTTGCCTGGGGCTACGAAGATTTGAAAGCTTATGATACCAACATCATACAACACAAGATTCCAATAAAAGAAGAACAAAAACCGTTTAGACAGAAACTTAGGAGGATAAATCCCAAATTTCTCCCTCTGATAGAAAAGGAAATCAAAAAAATGTACGATGCCAAAATCATAGTTCCGTTGCATTTTTCCAAATGGGTCTCTAATTTGGTCCGTACACATAAGAAATCCGGCGAAATCAGACTCTGCATAGATTTCCGAAATCTGAATAAAGTCTCCCTGAAGGATAATTACCCCTTGCCAAAAATGGACAATATCCTGCAAAGGGTGGTCGGGTCCAGTCGAATTTCTCTACTGGACGGTTTCTCAGGTTACAATCAGGTCCTAGTTCACCCAGATGACCAAGACAAAACCGCTTTTACCACCCCGTGGGGAACTTTCATGTATGTGAAAATGCCTTTTGGACTGATGAACGCAAGAACCAATTTCCAGAGGGCGATGGATATCTCCTTCATGGAAGAATCGAGTAAGTTTATTGTCGTCTATTTAGATGATGTAACTGTGTTTTCCTGATCTGATGACGAACACTTGTGCCACCTCAGACGAGTCTTCGATAAATGTAGAAGGTTTGGGATTTCTTTAAATCCTAAGAAAAGCCTTTTCAGGTTAGAGGAAGGAAAACTGCTAGGACACATCATCTCCAAAGATGGAATCAAAATAGACCCCAACAGAATTGAGGCCATACAAAAATTAGAACACCCAAGAAACCTCAAGGAAGTACAGTCTTTTATCGGGAGAATAAACTTTCTACGAAGATTCATTCCCAATCTGGCAGAACTCCTCAGAAACATCACAAATATGCTAAAAAAGGATGTAAAAATAAAATGGGACTCCGAGTCCAGACAGTCTTTCGAACAAGTCAAACAAACACTCACAGAAGCCCCTGTTTTGATCAATCCTTATTTTACCAAGGATTTCTATCTTTTTTCTTTTTCTTCCGAACATACTATAGCAACGGTGTTACTGCAAAAGAATAGCGAAGGGTATGAACAACCCATAGCTTTCTTCAGTAAAGCATTGAGAGACGCTGCTCTGAACTACAAGATAATGGAGAAACAAGCTTTTGCCTTTGTGAAAGCTATAAACGATTTTAGGGTCTACATTCTCCATTCCCACACCATAGCTTATGTTCCGAACGCAGTAGTAAAGGACATTTTGACGCAGGACAATCCTGATGGAAGAAGGGGAAAATGGATTGTTGTCATCCTAGAATACAACATAGAGATTAAGCCTACAAAACTAATCAAAGGTCAAGGCCTTGCTAAATTAATGGCTGAATCGAACTTCCATGCTCTTGACATTAATTTTTTAGATGTGGCAGATGAACAAGGCGAGATGGTGACTCCAAGCGTGAGAGAGGTATTTCTCAACTCTCCATGGTACGTAGACCTTATATTTGTTTTGCAAAATCTACAAGCTCCCCTGGTTTGACTAAGACTAAAGCTAGATTTTTAAAGTTGAAAGCCTTAAAATTATGTATTCTAGAAGGCAACTTGTATTGGAAAGATCCTGGAGTCATTCTGTTAAATTGTTTATTGAAAGATGAAGCTGATAAAGTGTTACAAGAGTTTCATGCAGGAGAATGTGGTGGCCATCTGAACTGAAAAGTCACAACCAATAAAATACTCAGAGTTGGATTCTATTGGCCCACCCTGTTTGCCGATGTGCATCAAAAGGTTACTGCATGTCATCAATGTCAACTATTTGAAGGAAAAAGGAAACTCCTCCCTCTACCTCTGAAACTGATCTCAGTTGAGGTCCCTTTCCAGCAATGGGGACTCAATTTCATTGGAGAAATACACCCTCCATATTCAGGCCAGCACAGGTGGATTCTCACTTCCACCGATTATTTTACCAAATGGATCGAAGCAGTACCAAGCAGGCAAGCCACTGACTCTTTTATTATCAAATTTCTTGAAAATAATATTTTGTCTCACTTTGGATGTCCTAGAAAGATTATAACTGATAATGCAGCTGCCTTTCAGTCGAAGAAGCTCATAGATTTCTGCAACCAGTATCACATTGGTGTGGGGCATTCCACAGCCTACTACCCTCAGGGGAATGGGCTGGCGGAATATTCAAACAAAACCTTGGTAAATATCATCAAGAAAACATTGCAGGAAAACAAGAAATCATGGCACAACAAGTTGGTGTTTGCATTATGGGCTGACAGACTGACCACCAAAAGGTCAATTGGTATGTCACCATACCAACTGGTCTATGGCACAGAGGCAGTTTTCCCCACTTCTTTAGGAGTCCCTGTGATGAAATTGCTACAAGATGTACAAGCTGAGCCAAATGACTCACAGAGAAGGATCAACCTGATGATCCATTTGCAGCAGTCTAGGGAGGACGTTTTCAACAAGACTTGGGTAATCAAAGAAAACATCAAGAAGATCTTTGACAAACAAACAAAGGAAGATGATTTTGAGCTAGGAGATCTGGTACTGAGATGGGATGCCAGAAATGAAGACAAGGGAAAGCATGGAAAGTTTGACAGTCTGTGGACAGGACCATACATGATCCAAGCTTTCCGAGGAAACAATGTTTTCTTGCTAAACAACGCTGATGGGATAGATCTACCAGGAGCACCTGTGAATGGAAGAATGCTGAAACATTATGTGCCACCTCAATAGAAGATTCGAGTTTTCACTCTCCACTGTACATATCATTTTTGTTTTTATTTTTCGCCTGCATTTTCTGAGTGAAGAAACATTAGTCAGTTGGTTGAAGCCCGAAGAAAAGGCCCTAAGCTGCTGAACATTGTTCTTCAAATTTTTGTGAATAAAACCCAACAAAGGCTACTAGGCAAAAGTTTTCAAAATGACAGGAACCGGGATTCTTGGCACTTCACAGGGCAAGTACCATCCCCAGGTGGAGCCGCTGTTATCACCCTATAAATTATAGGATCAACTGGTGACTAGGATATTATCTGTCTCTAGTCTTTTTGTTGACAAATGATTTTTCATTCCGCAAATAAAAAGAAAAGAAAAAAGAGAAAAGAAAGAAAAAAGAAAAGAAAAAAGAGAAAAGAAAGAAAAAAGAGAAAATAAAGAAAAAAGAAAAGAAAAAAGAGAAAAGAAAGAAAAAAGAAAAGAAAAAGAGGGCATAAAAGAATTGCAATAAAATCCCCATGCAATAATAGTAACTTGGTCCATACCTTTCAAGCATGGCTAAGTTCTTTCTAAATTTGAATGTTTATAGGGTAGTGAATGAATTTGGCTAAACAATTTAATCTTAGCCAAAGTCTCTAAGTTAGATTAATGAATAAATCTGACCAGACTGTCTAATCTTGGTCAGACAGCCCTAGGGTAGAGTAAATTTTTAACCCAACAGTTTAATCTGGGTTAATGGTCATAGGAAGATAGGTTAGTATGTAGGCTAGTTGCTTTATTGTTTCATTCCAATAAAAACCGCTTGATGTCAATGTTGCACCATGTCTCATAAGCTTAGAAGATCATTTGGTCGAAGCCCCATGGTGGTCTCTACTTGAAAATTTTGGGGAAAAACCCATAAAATGCATTTATCCTAAGTTTTCCCAGCGCATGTATTCTTCGCTCCCCATTTATGCTCCCTGCACATATCGATGATCCTGATTGTGGTGCTCAGATCTACAGTGTACAGAGCATTCTGGACCCCCCTGACCATCCTTCTTTTAACCGGGGGGTCTGGAATCGATGATAAGACTTGTGCTCATCTGGACAGCTTAAGATCGAGCGCTCAAATCAACGGATAATATTTGATTCCGTACCCCCCCGTTCGTTCTTCCTTTAATGGACGGGGGGGGTCCGGAATGAGTAATAAAAGGCGAGCTAAGATCTATGACCAGGAGACAAGCGCGTAGATCAACGGCCCTAAATGGATTTCAGACCCCCCTGGACGATCTGCTTTTAGCTGAGGGGGGGGGTCCGGAATGGTAATCTCCCTCTGGTGGGTCCCTTGTATTATGTGGCATAAATCTATTGGTCCCGAAGTCCCATCACCATCCGCTATCTGAAAGACCCTCGTCACTTATGGACGTCACCTTCCACTTGTTCCTGAGTTAGTCACATCCCATAACTGTTGTCAGTCCCCTCCCCCCTTTCACTCATGGAAAGCCCCTTATTATGACTTTTACCTCCAATCCCTAGCCACCATGTCACTCGTCCGTATCTTTCATCCACCGTCACTGGCCATCTCACCCCCAAATGGCCCGTTGTCCATTTATTACTGGATAACCTATCTGTTATCCAACTGACTTGTCTCCCACGCCCAACTGATCCCATTTTAAATAAAACTACCGTTATTTCCATTACTTTTCTATTCACCCATCGCACCAGGGAAATTCTTCGTTTATTCCTCCATTTACATTCCATCACCCTCATCCACAGTCAGTCGTCCCCACTAACATCGTGTTTATTGCAGGTACTGTAGCAGAGATGGCACCAAAATCCAAACAAACAGAAGGAGAGGAGAATCCGTTTCTCCCACCTCCTGTCGACTTGGATAAAATCCCACTGGTCGACAAAGACCGATTGATTGCAGATACCAAATGCAACTTCGATTTCTCATACCTCCAGTCATGGCTCAGGGAAGTTTTCCAGGACCAAAGTGATGAAATTGGACTCTGGGAGTCCAATTTACCTCTTTACCTTTTTCCCTAGATCCACCATTTTCCCAAGTTCACGCTTAAGTGTCAAGCCCACTATATTCCCGATCAAAGGGCCAACATCTCCTCATCCGAAACAATCCTTTTCTTCATCACGCCTGAGTCCATAGACCAAATGATGTAAATTCCCCGTGCCAACTCTGCGTCTCCTTTCAACCTGGAAATTATTACTGAGTTGTATCAGAAGATGACTTTTCCCCAAAGAGCTCAAATATTCGAGCTTTTCCTTCCCACCTCTGATCAATTCCCTTCCACAAATCCCCCTTACCCATCGTCCATGTTCTCCACTAAGGGAAACCAGGTCATTTCTTCCCTTTGTGCTTTGCTAGGGTACTATTTCGACCAGTGGGTAGATGAGCCCATTCTGGGTTTTCTATCCATTTTCTCCACTGATGAAAAGCCCACCACCCAGTTTGATTTCAACACCTTCTTGGTTGACAATATTCATGAACAATTCGTGAATTTCGGCACAAAAGGCATGTTCAAATATTCATCAACATTATCCTACTTGTTCATCTTTTTCCAGGCGGATAAGTTTGCATTTTCCATGCAAAATATGGATGCAGATGGTAAACCTCAGGCAGTCATAGTATGGACATCTTTGTTGAAGCATAACTCCACAGAGTATAGATTCAAGGCATTCATCGATCTGTTCTACCACCCTGTGGTAAGCATGCTAGGTGGTAGGCCTGAGCCTCAAATAAACGATGAAGTTCAGAGGATCCTGCACCTCTCGGACAACACAAAGACCGGGGATTGGTACCTGTATCAAAACCATACCGAGATCAGAGTATACGGGTGCAAGTTGACACCCTATAAGCTGCCCAAGTATGTGTTGATCAGAATATTTGCTTTAGAGTATATAAGACAGATCATGAATTCAAATGATATCCATTTTGTATCTTTGAATAAAAAGTAGCAGCTTAGAATCAAGGGGTAGATTGGATCCTTCATTTGCAACAGTCGTGGCGCCGGGGAAGAAGCGGACCAGATGCTGAGAGAGATGAAGTTTTTCTTAAGCTTCCAATGGCATTATGATCCATGTGGGATCATTTCAGAGATGAGGGTGAAGAACAAAAATATCCCTTATGTTCATGTGTCCAAGCCTGAAATTGAAAAATTTGCGAATCAGATAGCCTGGGAGCCCAACACATTGATTGAAGTGGAACAACAGGCTCCCCCAACCACTGTGCCACCAACGACCATGCCACATGTCCCAAAAGAGAAGAGGCCGAGGCAGGATTTATCTTCGCCTGCCACTGAAGTATCTTTCGAGGAGTTCCAGATGCACACTAAGAGGCCTAAGACTTCGTCAGTCCCTGGCCCAACATGGGAAAAAGAAGCCCGGCCTACCACAGTTATCAAGTCAGTTATTCCACCCTTCAGTTCGAGCCTCTATAAGGACATCACCCCTGCATTACCGAAGAAATCCACAAAATCCCTATTGGACACTCAGTCAGGCAAGACTGGGCCCAAGTTGATCATTTTCAAGAAGTACGAGTTGATTAAGAAAAAGAACCAAACCCTTACCAGCAGTACTTGCGCTCAGTTTTGGAAGCAGACATTGACTGCGCAGCATCAGCTTCTCTCTGCATTTGACACAGAAAAAGGCAGAATTCACATGGCCTTTCTCCAGGCACAGGTACCAGATCCCAAGGTAATCACCGACTACAAGAGGGCCTCCTTCGAATTCCAGACGAAGGACGTGCACCCATCCGATCAAATGGATCTGCACAAGCAGACCAGAGAAATGGTTTTCTATACATTGACGCATGCTTCTGCTTCTACGTTCAAATTGCAGGTGTCCCTGAACAATGTTCAAACACAGCTCAAAATGGAGAATATTTCATCCTTCGCAAAGGACAATAGGATCAAAAATTTGGAGGAGCTGGTCCTTAAGATCGGTTATGATCCTTCGAATGTCAAAGCAGCAGAGGAAATGATAAAGAAGAAAAATGCTGACATTGCATCCTTGAGGAAAGAACTGAATCTCCCTCCCACAGAGGACTCACAGGCAAAGGAGATAGCAGAGAAAGAAGGCGAGAAGGATGAGATGCTAAAGCTGCTCATGGAGCAAAATGCACAGCTTAGAGAAATGGAAGTGGAGATGGAGAAAATGTTAAAGGCGAAAGAGAAGCTAAATCCCATGGAAGTCATTCCATTGAGTGCTATCCCAATTGCAGGAGTGAGTACAACATCAGTAACAGCAGTCCCGTCCACGACTCTATCGATATCTCAGGAGAAGACAGTCGATCTAGTTGAGTCCATGGAAAGGATGAACCTGCAAGAGACAGAGATCAGCAGGCTAAAAAAGGAGATTGAGAACCTACAGGAACTCAAATCTTCCTTCCAGACCAACCTATCCAAAGAAAAGCAGGTAACAGAGCAGCTTAAGTAGGAGTTACAACAGCTTCGGAAGAAGACAGTGGGAGGAAAGACATTGGCTCAAGTTAAAGAGAGTGTATGGACAGACATCACTAAGTCCATGAATGAGATATGGCCAATGATCCAGATCATGTTCGAGCAAAATGAATTGGTCCAGAGGAGAAAACAGGCCATCGAGAAGATTAGAGTAGAATTGGGGGAGATGCCAACACAGGCGAATGATATCATCAAGTTCCTCAATTCTAAGACCAGAGAAGAGCTAGAAGAGATGAAGATCGAGAATAGAACAAAGACCATCCTTGAGGTCAAAAGGGTTTTGACCAAGAGAGGATTAATTCTTCAATTGGAAGAAAAGGTTCAGACCATGGACCTGGGGATACAAAGATTCTTCAGCAATATTGAGGCTCTCCAAAATAAGGGTCTAACTGGTCTGAAGGTTATTAATGATAAACTGATGACACTCCCAGATTACAAAAAGAGATTGGCTGAGGTATCCAAGGACAGTTCAAAGTTTGCAGGCATACAAGGGAGCATCACCGGAAAAGCATTCTTGGATTCCCTTCAGTGGGACATCAGTACCCAACACGAGGTTCGATACATATTCCTCACCAAGCCTACATTCACCAAATATACAGAAATGGACGAAGTGTATCAAAGACTACTCAAAGTCAACGTGCCTAGTCATCTCAGATGGGAGGAACTCTACGATCTAATCGATTAGCAGATGAGTTTTCCAGGTCCAGTCACATGTCTGTTAGGACCACATATTGTACCCTTTTTGCCCATACTTTTTGCCATTATTATACCCTTCATCACCTGTATTTTGACTTATACTATCATTTCACCTGATCATTCCAAGGTACACAACGCCCTTTCTCATTATTATATGCTTAAT
>SNQJ01S0043235.1:65204-80697 GCA_010110895.2 Picea sitchensis
CAGATCCACTTTTCTCTCAACCTATTTCCCATTATTACAAAATATAATCCCTTCAAATCCTCACACATATCTCTCATATATATTGGATAAGATATTCCAACCAAATCTCCATGATCTTCTCCTTGGAGTGGGCTTGAATTATCTCCTCAAATATTGAAATGGTGGAGGAAGTATTCAAGAAGTCCTTTTGAATTAATCCTTCTCATATTCCTACACATTACAAAGCTCACACATATTTGAGATATATATGAAAACATGTTGATTTTCTAACATTTAATCAGAAATTCCTTTTAAGTACTAAAATGAATAAAGTGGAGAACAATAAGGTGAAACCCGAGTATATTTATGGAAATGATATCATGAAAGGTTAATGGGGCAATGAAATGTGAAGAATGATGAAGGGAAAGGTGTATGAAAATAGGACATTTCTGAGCCCCAACACCAGTAATGGGATGAAAGGTGCCAGTAGGAAGAAACTCTCTGGCGACAAAAGTCCCAGATCAGATGGCTAAAGGAAGGGGAAAGGAACACCAAGTTCTTTCATAGAACAACCATGGCCAAAAGATCCCATAATAAAATCTTGAAGATAAGTGACTTGAATGGAATAGAAAGAGAGTCCCATAAGGACATCGAAACAACTCTGGTAAACCACTTCCACGGGATCGCCCAAGAACCTAACCAAGATAGAATGGAGTCCATACAAAAGGTGACCTAACATATCCCTCTCCTGGTAATAGAAGAAAAAAACAAAAAAATGATCAAGACCATTGCGGAGGAAGAAATAAACCAAGCACTCCAGGAAATGCCCAATGGAAAATCCCCAGGCCCAGATGGGTTCACAGCGGAGTTCTTCAAATAATGTTGGGAAGTCATAAAACAGGATGTCTACAAGGTAGTGGAAGACTATAGAAGGTCAGCCTCCATCCTGAAAGCACTAAATTCTACTTTGATAACACCCATCCCCAAAGAAAATGAAGCCAAAACTCTCGATTGTTACAGACCAATAGCATTGTGTAATGTGGTGTATAAGATAATTTCCAAGGTTATAGCCAACAGATTGAAAGCACTACTACCCACACTGGTTTTGTAAGAGCAAGCGGGGTTATTAGAAGGAAGGAAAATAATTGACAATATTATCCAAGCCCATGAACTGATCCACACCTTGAAGCTTCAGAAAAGAGGGGGAATGATAATACAATTGGACTTAGCGAAATTCTATAACAAAATCAGCTATCACTATATGGTCAGAACCCTGAAATCCTTAGGCTTCACCCAACACTGTATCCAATGGATAACCAACCTAGTATCCACAAAAAGATTCTCTCTACTAGTAAATGGAGCCCCTGCCAAACCATACTAGTCCACGACAGGCATCAGATAGGGAGACCCACTGTCCCCCTTCTTATTCATCTTAATGATGGAAGGACTCAGTCGAAGCATAAAAAGCGCAACCGTAATAGGGGAAATAAAAGGTATCAAACCTTATGATAATTGTCCAACTTCCACATACCAACAGTTCGTGGATGATACCTTCATGTAACGCCCACAGTCAAGGAAGCGAAATCCTACAAATGAATCTTAGATGAGTTTGGTGAAGCCTTGGGGGATGAGATAAACCAATCCAAATCAATGATCTTCTTCTTTAACACCAACCCAACTATCCAAAGGAATTTAGCCAACATCCTAGGATTTGAATGCGAAACCCTCCCAACCAAGTACTTAGGCATCCCCCTGATAGACAAATACTACAAGATGTCAATGTGGGAAGGAATAGTCAACAACCTTCAAGATTTGGTAAGCAATTGGACTTTCATATCCCTCAACCTGTCAGGAAGACTTATCCTAACCAAGTCGGTTCTGCAAGTTATCCCAACTTTTATGATGTCAGTTTTCCTAGCTCCCAAGGGAATTCAACAAAAAATAAGAACCATACAAAGGGAATTCCTATGGTGCAGAGCGGAAACAAGGAAAAAATGGCCACTGGTGGCTTGGGAGAAGGTGTGTAAGACAAAGAGAAAGGGAGGCCTTGGGCTACACGACCTGCAAGTAACCAACGATGCCTATGGGGTGAAGCTTTGGTGGAGATGGGTCAAAAAAATGACCATTCCATGGGTTAACCTGTGGATGGCAATGTACACCCTGAATATTAGTAACCAGGAGAAAATCTGCTTCAGAGGCACCAGGGAGGGTTCAACCATCTGGAACTTATCCTGGTGCAAAATTACCTAGATCCAGACACACAGATTTTGGGAAATAAGGAATGGCAGAACCACCAGATTTTGGGAGGATGCCTAGAAATAGGAACCCAAAATGGAACAACTGGGTCAGGAGGAACTCCAATAGGAGATGATGGTGCAAGGCAAAACTTGAGTTTACCATTACTAGAAATAAGAAGAAAAGCGCAACAAATGGAGAATCTGGAACAATCTCACCCCACATAATAGAGACCAGACCGCAACAATAGTTAAAGAAGTGGAGGAGGAATTGGGGAGAAGGAAAATTGCATCCATGGATGGAAATGACCAGCTAAGATGGGGGCACAAAGCAGGTGGTGAATTCAATCTTAAAGAAGTATGCCACTACATAACAAAATAGGACCAAGAAGTTGTGGCATATCATTGGGACAAGCTCTGGAATAACCACCAATGGCCAAAAATAAAAATATTCCAGTGGCTAATACTACACAACCGAATCCTAACTTGGGAGAACCTAAAGAACAGAGGTTTCATAGGCCCTTCATGATTCCACCTATGTGAAGAAAAGGAGGAAACAATGAACCATCTCTTGGATGAATGCCCCTACACAGCATAATTATGGGACTGGGCGACAAGCATTTTTCGTCAGTCTAATAGGATCAGAAGAAATATTTCTGCAACTATAAGCACCTGGAAGGAAAACTAAAACGACAACAAAGAGGTGAATCTTTATTGGACCCTCACCCTCGATATGATCAATTGGGCAATTTGGAAGGAATGAAACCGACACATCTTTAGGAACCAAAGTTGGATGGTTGGAAAGATCAAGGAAACAATAATAGCCATGACAAGGGAAACGGTACAGAGCCGCAACCTCTGAACATGAGGATCGCAACTCACTGATCGGGAACTCATAATTCTAGAGGCTTTCCAAGTGAAAGGAAGACACAACCCCAATCAGGTGAGACAAGTTCCACAACTAAGTTTAGGCAAGTGCAACTGGAAACCACCACCAGAGGGATCCCTCAAGCTAAATTTCGACGGGGCATCGAAGGGTAATCCAGGACAGACCAATATGGGGGGATTAATCAGGGATAGTCAAGGAAGAATTATCCGACTATACACATGAATTTTTGGGAACTCAAAAAACAACGTTGTAGAATTTGGAGCACTAGAGACATGCCTGGAGATACTACACAGGGAAGGAATGGAAAACATAATAGTGGAAGGTGACTCCATGCTAGTCATCAACACAGTAAGGAAACTCCAAAATGGCACCAAAGTGGGAAAAATACAGAGGCACTGGCACTTGGCATACTATCTGCAGAAGATTCAGGAGAATTTGCAGACAAGGATCATAGTGGAGTTGCGCTGGGTCTGTAGGTCAGCAAATGGACTCACAGATAGAATTGATAATGAATGGGTTGACAAGGAAGGATCAGAATTGGATGCCACATGGATTAACATCCCAAGTGGCTAGTTTCAGATAGAGTGTACCCAACTAGCGATAAAGGAATATGACGACAGCTGAAGTACGGAAGACCACATCAAGGATGGAGACATAGAATTAAATGAAGGACAAGTAGGATCCAGGCCGAATCCGTTAGGCCACCTTTTAAACATGATTTACAATGCAGATCACAGTCACACCAAAATAAGGAGTAAGATACCAAGGTCCTGTCAATAAAAGGAAGTACAGGGGCTGGTCGTGGGAGAATGGAAAGGGTAAGTCGTAGTTGGCAAAGGATGAAGACCAAAGGGATAGCCTGTGAGTAGGTATGGGTACACCTCATCCGCGCCCAGGTCCAGAGGGAGGAAATGATTGGAGAACAACATGCAAGGAAAAATATTGGTGTTGGAACAACGATAGAGCTTCCAATCGAACACACTCAGAAACAGAGATAAAGGACCAAAATATATGCCTTTACGGGAGACAAATTATTACCTGGAGAAGATCACTTCCGAGGAAACTCTATAAAAGAAGAAGCATCAGGGATAGTGACAAACCAACTAGCAGCAATTACAGAGACTAGGAATGGGAGAGTAGTAGCAAAGAAAGAAATCATGATAGAAGCCACGAATTTCAAGCAAAGATGGTAAGAATGAAGAACACCTAGAGTATTAAGGGGCCCCAGGGGGAGAAAATCCCAATAAGCGCACGAAAGATCAATAGGATGGAAGAGGCAGCCAAATATACCAAAGAAACCTTCCTCAAGTAGGTAGATATAAAGGGTAAAGTAGTCATTGACCGATGGGAGTGAGAATTCAACACCAAGCGCTAGGGAAAATCCTGGGCAAAACTCATCCAAGAAGCAAACGGGATAAGGGACCCAGGGGCCACATAGCCTAGGAAAACCCTCTACCACAAAACAATGGAGGAAGCTTGGCATACAAAAATCTTAATATGAAATATGAGAGAAAAGAAGAACGAGACCAGCAGGGTGGAAAACGGAGGCCGCAAGAAGGAAATCATAGAAATCATGAGCCACCTCAGTGACTTGGAGGCCAGTGCAAGAGGCATAGTAGAGGACCAGAGGAACCAAGGTGAAAAAATAGACCGACCGGCTGGTCAATTACAACTCTACCTTTGCTATGCCCATCACATGGAAATCACTCCATCGGATCAACATGGAACACCAGCCATCATTAGAAGGACGCACACGGTGGATCAGAAAAAGGAAAACGAGGTAAGGAAGGAAGGATATGTAAGCCCCCCAATATTCTTGGTCTAGCGCAACATCAACTCAACTTCCTTTTGTTTATCAGTATAGGAAAAACTCAAGTTATATGATCTTGCTTTTATGTATTTCTGAAGGTATAGTTTTTTTTTCCTTTTCAAATGAACTTATGGAGACTGGGTCGGTTTCCCCAAGTGGCGGCCCAACCATCCCTTCTCTAATGTAGATAGCGCAGCTTGAGGACCCCTGATCTAGTTTCCTTTTGGCAGATCAGGGAACACCCCTCAGTCCTTTTTTGTACAATATTTTACTTAGTAATATAGAATCTCAACTCAGGTACAAAAAAAAAACAATAACAACACAATTGTGATAGATAATAACTAAGTTAGTTATCGTTTAATATTGTGTTATTAGGAGATTTATCCAAACCAACAATGATGACGTTATTGAAATAATATATCCTAGATAACAAAAGAAGACACTATCCCAACGCTTGATCCTATATAACAACAAATACATTGTTCCAATGATCAATTCTAGCGAATATTGACACTATTGAAATAGTTCATCCTAGAGAGAAAAAATGATAAACTAAATTTACTTTTCTTAGGTGGACAAGGTCCTGGTCTCAAGTCTTACCCAAGCAAGGTCTAGGCCCCAAAATTTGTTTATATAGGTAATTCTTAATGTAAAACATGCCTATTATATAATGAGTAACCACCATTGGATATTTGTCCAACATATATAAATGTTATAAACATCGACAGTGTCAAAATCCATAGAAGGTCTATATTCCTTTGTGGAGTAAGGATCATCCTCATATCAATGTCATGGAAACACTAATGCCACTAATGTCTTCCTTCTTCATTGATGAATTTTCATGAGCACTACAAACAATTATATGCATGGAATATATTTACGTCCATCATATTATAAGTTTATATGTGTTGCATTCACATGGAAAATCCAAGACCTAAAATGTAGATGGAATCTTGATTTAAAAGTAGGACAATGAATAATTATATAACATAACTCTTGAATGAATGGTTTATTCATCGAGAATTAGAGCAGAGGTTCTTGATTGTTTTTATTAGGATTAGATGATTTATTCCTAAAAATATAAAGACAAAATACTCACTTATACACCACAAGCAATGGTTGTGTTAAGGAATGGTTTGGTACCAATTTTCATTCAAACAATGAATATACTTATTAGAAATGGCATAGGATTTTAAGTGGTCTAGATGCATTCTACAATTTATTACAATAATAATATGGTATCTATAAAAACAAAAAAGATGAATATGAAGAACTAATTTTGTAGAAATTATAGGAAATTTGCAAGAAGAAATATATTGCCTTGCAAGAATCTCATGATCGACTTCCTAAACAATCAAATGCCTTACAAATATTGTTTCTATATTGTGAAAACAAATGGATATTGAATGATTAGCTATTGACCATATTCCACTTATTGTCCACCCAATTACATACCATTCTCTTATGTGGGTATAATATGAATCTTTGAGTCTTGAAACCCTCCCATACCGTCAAGACATGCATCTAGTGCAACCATGTCAAATTTCAATGACTACAGGAAAAGTTTGAGAAAGTTTCAACGTTGGCCCCATTAATTGGTCACTTTGTGGGGTCGAAGAGAATCAACACTTATTCTAGTAATCAACATTGGTCATGTGCCTATATCTAATTTGTCTTCTATTTGGTCACCTTTTCCTTATAAGTTCTCACACAACCATGTCTTCTTTGACCCCTTTTCATGACCTAAACTTGATAAATATTTATGGAATATATTGCAAGTTTGTAAAAACACACTAATACTCGACAGACAAGTACTCAAAAAATTGCACAAGCTTCGTCAATTATTTGATCTTATCTTAGATTTTTTTCTCTCATCTAAGATATTGACCATATTCACATTATTGGCCACCCAGTTACATACCATTCTCTTAAGTGGGTATAATATGAGTAATATTTGAGTCTTGAAACCCTCCCATATCGTCAAGGCATGCATCTAGTGCAACCATGTCAAATTTCAACCAATACAAGAAACGTTTGAGAAAATTTCAACGTTGGCCCCATTAACGGGTCACTTGGTGGGGTCGATAAGAATCAACACTTATTCTAGTAATAAACACTAGTCATGTGACTATATATAATTGGTATTCTCTTTGGTCACCTTTTCTTTCTCAGTTATTACATGACCCTGTCTTGTTTGACCCCTTTTCATGACCTAACCTTGATAAATATTTATGGAATATATCTAATGGAACCATATAAAATTTCAATGACTACAGGAAAAGTTGGAGAAAATTTCAACATTGGCCCCATTAATTTTTTCAAGATGGCTTGGGAAAGGTTGGGCACCCAAACACAACGCAAGGTGAGTTTGCAAGAGGGGTGCCCACATGAGGAATTGTAGCGAAAACAAGGCAGGGTGCCCAAAGGCAAGGAAAGGTGAGTTGGCAAGAGGTGCGCCCACAAGAGGAAAGGTAACCAAAAAGAGGCAGAGCGTTGAAATGAAATGCAAGGAGAATTGGAAAGAGGTGTTCTAACCCATATGAAAGGCACGACAAAAACCACACAAGGGAGCACTAAGAAAGAATATGAGTCTGATGTTGGATAAGGATCAATTTTGGCTTCGACTTAAATTTTTCAAGATGACCTGGGCAAGGTTGGGTGCCAAAATGCAACGCAAGGTGAGTTTGCATGAGGGGCTCCCAAATGAGGAATCGTAACCAAAACAAGGAAGGGTGCCCAAATTCAAGGCAAGGCGAGTTGGCAGGAGGGGACCTCACAAGAGGAAATGTAACAAAAATGAGGCAGAGTGCCCAAACACAATGCAAGGCGAGTTAGAAAGTGGTGCACCCACCCACATGAAAGGCAGGAAACCGACCACACAAGGGAGCACTAGGAAAGAATACGAGCCAGATTTCGAATAAGGAGAAATTTTGACTTTGACTTAACTTTTTCAAGATATCCTGGGCAAGGCTAGGCACCCAAATGCAACGCAAGGAAAGTTTTCAAGAGGGGAACCCACATGAGGAATCGTAATGAAAACAAGTCAGGGTGCCCAAAGGCAAGGCAAGGCGATTTGGAAAGAGGGGCGCCCACAAAAGGAAACATAACAAAAATGAGGTAGATCACCCAAATGAAACGCAAGGTGAGTTGGAAAGAGGTGAGCCCACCCACATGAAACGCATGAAAACGGACACACAAGGAAGAACTAGGAAAGAATACGAGTCAGATGTCAGATAAGGATCAATTTTTGATTCGAATTAACTTTTTCAAGATGGCCTAGGCAAGGCTGGGCACCCAAATGCAACACAAGGTGAGTTTTCAACAGGGGCACCCACATGAGGAATCGTAAGGAAAGCAAGGCAAGGTGACCAAAGGAAAGGCAAGGCGAGTTGGCAAGAGGGGAACCCACAAGAGGAAACGTAACAAAAATGAGGCAGAGTGACTTATAGTATGGGATGTTAGTTCTTCAATTAGTAGGATTATAGGCATTAAGGAGTAGAAGCCTAATTATGGCAATGTCTTAGATAAGCTAAACAAAGGGGTGCAGAGTTGATGGTACTCCTAATGCAATGAGGTCGCTCTTCTTTGCTGCAGGACCCAAGTGTTGAAAATCTCTAGCATTCTAGAGTAATGGATCCCAACTACTATAGGTTTGTAACAAAAGGAATGGAAAGAGATCTGATCCTATTGAAATCCCAACAAAATATTATTGAAAACTGCCTAATCTATCAAATTCGATGCATGATTCAAAATCACAGTGGATAAGAATGAAGAATTGCAGGCAGAGTCTCCGCAACCATCTGATCAAGTGATTGATGATGGTGATTGACTCATCTATTGGGATTTACCCCACAATGGCAACATGTAAAAGGTTTTATGAGTTTATATGCACTGACATCATTATAGTTATTCGACGCGAAGTGCAAGGGTATGGTGGGGGCTCTAGGTTCTTGGACTCCATGTGTAGTCACCAACCTGGAGCCCGAGATGACCTGTCAGGCCCCCTACATTTTGGTCGAAGTGAAAATAACCATCGATCTTGAGATAAGATGATATTGACCATTTTTTTGACAAGTCCCAATCTAGATAAGATGATCTCAGTCATGAGAAGTGATCAATATCTAACCATCATTGCTAGGGTTCTTCTCTGAAACCTGCACCATCCGCCGCCTCTCTCCCACAGCCACAACCATGGAGGCCATGGGAGGGGTTCCCCCATCCCCCTCCTACAACACTGTAATAGGAAAGGAGCATGTCTCCAATCTTTCGAAACACCCAACATTCGAACTCCCAGCCGGCATGCAAAAAATAATCTGGGAGGATGAAATTCCGAAGGAAAAGCCAATGGATATCGACCCCAAAACTAGCCAATCAAGATCTCAATGAACCTAGGAACCTGAAAAATGCATTCCACATGTACTGATCACTCCCAAATACACCATCAACTCACCGAGAATGGAGGATCATAAATAGTATATGCACGACTTTGCTCTAATAGGAAAATTCCTTGGATAATGGCCCTCAGAGAAAGACTTGGTCAAATGGATTCACCATTGGTGGAAACCCAAGGACCATTACAACCTCCAACTAGGATCAAAAGGCTTCTTCACAATCATATTGTACAATCTAGAGGATAGGAATCGAATCCTTGAAGGTGGGCCATACATCTATAACTCGACAGGCCTGTTTCTTCGGTTCTGGACAGAGAGATTCAACCCGAAAAAAGAAGACTTCACACATGCTTCGATCTGGTTACGGCTCTACTCGCTTCCACAGGAATTATGGCTGGAGGAGATCCTTGCAGGGATTGGAAACAACATCGAAAGCTATGTCAAATCTTTGGAGGAAACAAAACAATGAAGGTACACTCCCTATGCATGCATATGCATCTATTTAAATATTTCTAAACCCCTCCCTAGAACCATCATCTTGGATTATCAAGACGAGGAATGGGCACAAACCTTGGACTATGAGCATATCCCCTTTCATTGCCACAAGTGTCACGAGAACGACCATCTTTTCCAAGAATTCCCTTTAAATAACCACCCCAAGATAGCTTGAGAAGACTCTAACAAACCCAAGGATGGATTCACTCAGGTCACGGGTAGACAGAAGCATCAGATGAAAAGGATACCACCCCAGGCATCGGCTGGACACCCCACCAAGAATTCGTTTTATGCCCTTCAAACCCCGGTGGATACCCCCTCTTCCTCCACCAACCCCCTGACAACCCCTGCAATCAGCCAACTCTCTGCCACACAGGATCCCCCTACTCTCCCCTCCTCACAACCAATAGCCGCGACAAACTCCCTTCCAACCAATCTCAGGCCGAATATGGGAGATCCAGACACAAATCTAGAGGATCCAGAGCTAGCAGGAATCGATATGGCACACCTGGAACAAGCCTATCGCAAGAAACAACTATATACAATATCGCCTGACCATCTACGCAAGGTGGATAAAGTCTTCCTTAACTCTTCCACCGAACGTAAATCCTGAGCCAACACAAACCTAGGAATACAAAAAGAAACCACCAAGGAACAACAAAAACCATAAAGGAGGAGAAAAAAAGAGGCAGGAAACCGAAACACCAGCTCATACAGGACGTCGGCAACTTCCTTGTCAACTCAATTCAAATTCAATTGATCTCGGATAGCTTTCCCCCCATCCAACCCCCACCGTAATCATGAAGATAATATCCTGGAACATAAGAGGCCTCAACGCAAGGAGCAAACAAACCTTGCTCAAAGACAAAATCAGGAAGGAACAACCAGACATTATACTCCTACAAGAAATGAAATGTTTGGGCATAGAGGCACAGACCACACTCCAGCGATGTTGGACACAGGAAAATCTTGTGGTAGTGGACACTAATGGAGCAGCAGGAGGACTGACACTGCTCTAGAATATAGCCACCATCTTGCTTGACAATTTTTTCACTTCCAAGTGGACCATCACATCCTCCTTTTTCCTTATTGGCTCGAACAAACAAGGCTACATCATGAACGTCTATGGACCCCCTAGACCAGGGGACAAAGAAGCATTCCTCTAGCACATAGAGTGGATATCATACCTATTAGGCCCCCAAAGGTGGATCCTTGCGGGTGACTTCAACATAATCATAGTGTTGGAGGAAAAAAAGGAGGTAATCGCTTCCTGGGAAATGACAGCCTTCTCCTCAACCATACCATAGTCCATCTGAACCTAATTGATGTTGAAACAAACAATGGGCCTTTCACCTAGTCCAACATATGCACAGGAGCCCAACATATATCTAGCAGATTGGACCACTTCCTAATTTCGGAAGATATCATGATGGACGGTCTAGCTTGGAATGCCACATTCATTGATGTTGCAGACTCAGATCATTGGCCAATTATTCTAACCCTTAACATTACCGACAACCCCAGATGAAAGCCCTTCCATTTCAAAAAATTCTGGTTGACTCACCTAGACTTCCAAGAAAACATCAAGGCCTGGTGGGAAGCAACGACCATCCAAATAGGAACCCCGATGTATAGATTCCAACAAAGACTAAAAAACCTTAAGAATCATCTCAAAACATGGAAGAAGACCACCTTTGGAAATATATTCCAAGCTCAGGAACTTCTCCAACAACAAATGCAAACACTACAACATCAAATCAGAACACAGTGTCTAATGGAAGCCATAAAATTACAGGAAACACTTCTCAACCATCAGATCACTGATAGGAAAGCGCAAGAGGAGGTTCTCTGGAGACAAAAATATCACATCACTTGGCTGAAAGAGGGGGAAGAAAACACTAAATTCTTCCACATATTGATGGTATAGAGGCACTAGTCGAATCTCATTACACATCTCATTTCAGCGCAAGGCACAGAAATACAACAACATGAGGATGTGGAAAAGGAGTTGCTTACCTACTACCATTCTCTCCTTACAGAACCCCCAAATGATCGCTCGCAATACATAGCTTCTATCCTCAAGAACATACCCAAGGAGGTCACCAAGGAGAAAAATTAAGCACTGATGAGACCAATCACTCAAGAGGAAGTAGATCAGTCGCTAAAGGCCACCCCGCTCAACAAGGCACCTGGACCAGATAGATTCACTTATGATTTCTTTCACTACTATTGGAATATCATTCGTAAGGATTTGTGGGAAATCATTGAGGACTCTAGAAGATCTTGAAAGGTCCTTGAAGCCCTCAATGCAACCTTTCTCACCCTCATCCCTAAAGATATTCACACCACCTCTCCATCTCACTTCAGACCCATATCCTTCTGCAAATTAATCTATAAACTCCTAACAAAGATCATTGCCACCAGGCTCAAGCCCATCTTACCGTTCCTAATCTCCCCTGATAAATCTGGTTACATAGAAGGGTGCCAGATTCTGGACAACATCATCCTGGATCACGAAGTTATCCATTCCCTCCGCTCCACTAAAACTTAGGGCATGCTCCTAAATATGGATCTCTCCAAAGCCTTTGACAAAATAAAATTGGGCTACTTGAAATCCACTCTCCTAGCCTTCAGCTTTGATCCTGCCTAGGTCTCTTGGATTGTTAACCTCACCTCTTCAGCATTTTTCTCAATCCTCATCAACGATGTCCCCACCAAACCCTTCTCCCCTTCAAGAGGAATTAGATAAGGAGACCCTCTCTCGCCCTTTCTTTTCATCCTCATGGCAGAAGGGCTCAGTCGTATGCTTAAAGCAACCATCAGGGACCACTCTCTCTCAGGCCTTTCCCCCCATGACATTTCTTCCCCCATATCTCACAACCAATTTGTAGATGACCTCCTTCTAATGGGAATATCCACCGCCAGAGAAGCCCTTTATTTCAGATCCACCATCGACCTCTTCTGTGAAGCTTTAGGCATGGAGGTGAACTTAACCAAATCCCAGGTATTCTTTTTCAACACGCCTTTAGTCATCTAAAACCATTTCACTCACCTCCTGGGATTTACCCATAGTTTCCTTCCGTCAATCTACCTAGGCATCCCCCTCATCGATAAATCTCTCAGGAATGCCTCCTGGAACTACTCGCTGTCAAATTTCAGGAAGAGACTCTCCCTTTGGACCTTTCAATCTCTCAATCTTCCTGGGCGCCTTGTTCTCCTTAAATCCGTCCTTCAAGCTCTCCCAATATACACCTTTTCTGCCTTAGCGGCCCCGAGTTCTATCCACAACACCCTGAGATCAATCCAAAGAAGATTTCTATGGAAAGGTATCAAGGAAGGATGCAAAATCTTGTTGGTAAGCTGGAAAAAGGTATGTAACCCCAAAAAAGAAGGTGGCCTCGATTTACGTGACCCAACCACTCTTAACAAAGCCCTTAGTGCTAAAATCTAGTGGCAATGGCTAAAAATACCCTAGGATCTCTGGGCACATTTGTGGAGGAAAACATATACTCCTACTACCCCAGAAAAATAACTCATCAGATGGAATGGTCAAAGCCCAGGCTCGCTCATTTGGAATGTTGCCAAAAATAATTGAGGGCTTGTCATGGACCGCTCATTCTGGGAACTGCAAAATGGCACTTCTGCAAACTTCTGGAGTGACTTGTGGCAACAAATCCCCACCATGAACATGGATCCCAACCTTAGAGACCTCATTCCCCTTACAAATTCCATGGGACTACACAGAGTCATTGATTTCTGGAAGCCCTTTGATCCAGGAGAATTATGGCGCACCTAGAAAAACACTCACGAGCATCTAAATATTCCCCTACATGTCAACCTCCGACCCCTACAAGAGCACCTCACCTCTAATAAAATATTTAGTCAACAAGGGGAGGACATCCTCAGGTGGAGCCACTCCCCCACAGGTGCCTTCAACATTCCTAAAGCGTATTCCCTAAAAGCAAATCACAACACCTTGCCTCATGAGGAAATTTGGGGAAAAATCTGGGATATGAAATCTTGGTTGAAAGTCAACACCTTTCTTTGGTTAGTGGCACACAACAACATACTCACTTGGGATAACTTAAGAAAATGAGGTTTCATTGGGTCGTCTTGGTGTAAGCTCTGCGAACAAGAGGAAGAAACTCTAAATCATCTCCTCAACCTCTGCCCCTGCAGTTCGTGCATTTGGGACCAGAGGGCCAGCATCATGAGAACAACGGATAGAAACCGCCTAGGCCCAAAAGATATTATTGTAGGATGGAGAGGCTCGATCTTCCACTCTCCCATTCTTAATAGAATATGGTAACTTCTCCCAGGCTTCATCCTATGGTAGATATGGAAAGAGCAGAACAGAAGAATTTTCAACTTAGTCACCAGAATGTGGCAAGAGGTTTGGAACACAATCCACACCAATATCAATGAAACCATATCATTGCATCCCTGGATAGCGCAGGACCTACAAATCCCTCATAATGAACATCACATCATCAAATCTTGGAACATAAATATCACCCCAACCCTGGAACAACCCAAGCTAGCTGCAGGCTACACGAGCAACCCCACTCTTTAGGAAGCTCCACCTCAGAATTTATTTAAAATAAATTTTGATGGGGCCTCCAAAGGGAACCTGGGACCAGCTGGGTATAGGGAAGTCATCCGCAATAGTGATGGAGAAATCCTACACATCCTAGCAGGTAGCATGGGGCATACTACCAACAATGTTGCAGAAATCTGGAGCCTTCTCTGTGGGTTACAAGAAGCTTTAGAGCTACATCTCTTTCCTCTCATTGCGGAAGGTGATTCACAAATTGTTGTCAAGCTCCTCTCTTATCTGATCAATGGGGCAGATCTGAAGAAGTTATCTCCCAGCTGGCGACTCAGGAATGGGCTCTACAAAATTAATTCTATTCTCTAGCCCCAATAGGTCATCCTTCCCTCCCATGTTAGAAGAACGACCAACCAAGTAGTTGATTGGCTGGGAAATTTTGGAGTCGAGCTGGAAGAAGGCACCTTCTCTTGTACTCCTTCTACCAACCCCACACACCCTGTGGTCATCGCTTGTAATACCATAGCTCACACCAAAGATCTTCCCCCAGATGGGGTTCCTGATTGACATGACAGCTACATCAACTCCCGCTGCCACCTGGCCACCTCATAGGCCACCTGGAGTACGTTCCTCACCACGTCCTCACCCTGGTCACTTTTGTTCTTTACACCACCTGTTGTTACCCATGATTTTGGTCATCATGATGGTGTATTAATGATGGTGTACTCAGGCTCTTCATAATAACTTTCTCCTGAGAAAAGTTACTTTCATCTCTTCCTAGAAAACTCATTTTTGAAGAAGGTTTGCAGGCTGCTAATATATTTGGGTGCAAGAATGACCCATTCTCATAGGCTTCCTTAAGCCAGGGTGTGAACTTCTCGCACTGTGTTGAACAACTAGGGTGCGAACTCTTGCTAAAGCATGGAAAAATATGAATTCTCGATGTTTCTAGAAGGGAATCTTCTAGAATAATGGGTTGGCATTCGAATGGTTATCCTTGTATTGGATTCCCTGATATTGTGGGATCATTCTTATCCAAGTAACTATCTCATTCTCTCCTATATATCGAGGGAATTCTCATGGAAAAGGTTAAGCAATGTTCATTGGAGATCTGGTGAAAGAATTGTGTGAAGGACTTAGCTGAAC
>SNQJ01S0043235.1:82940-93201 GCA_010110895.2 Picea sitchensis
TGGTGTTAACCTTAGTGGCCTATCTTTCTAGGCTCTTACATGAGGTGACTGTGAAGGAAAAAGTCTTCACGGTACCTAGAATTGACGTTGACCAAACTTACTCGGGCTCCTTGGAGGGTATACCCACGATTATGTGTGGGAGCTTGCAATAGGGTGTAAGTCCATTAAGAAGGTCATTAGCGTAACTTTTCCACCCTAGCCCAGACCCTTCTCGTCTCGTTGTTGCGGTGTTGGATTTCATCACCAACTAGTGACTTCGGAATTAGAAGGTCTTGTTTGCTTGGTGTTGCTTCCTAGATTTTGTTTGCTAGCACGTGTTGTTTGTTTCTCAAAGTTGACCATAAGATTTTCTTCGTGAAGTTTGTCACTCGTTTACAATAGCTCCTCCATGTCGTTCACGTAGAATGCAGGGTTTATCTCCAGAGCATCTGGAAGGTTCTCAAACCTTGCCTACAAGTACACCTGAGGGCTCTCCTCGCAAAGTGAAGTCACAGTCGTCACCACGCCACAAGTGGAATGCACTGACTCTCTAGAACATTTTCGAATTACAAATGCTCGAGAGGATTTTTTACTTCACCCTGATTCTGAGCGATCGTTTATGAGACTGAATTCTTCCAGAGAATTAGTTGTTACATCTTCTGGATCACCAGTTGGACCCTTTCCTGGCATAGAAGGCCAAGATATTTTTTGGTCTACAGGTGTTTTCTGACGGGACCTTTTTGGTCCAGGTTCACCTGTGATTTCCAAAATCAACCCACTTGTGATTTCTGAAATCTCTAGTCCAGAGACAATACCATTGACTATCGCTTATCACTTTACCATCCCTACCGAAATGGCCCATCTCACAGATGCTACGAGTGTTCCAACCAGATTTACTGTGGTTAGTCTTGCTCCCATAAACACACCGCGAACGCCCAATGTCACTGTGATACTACCACCCAGATACCGTGCATTGAATGCTTCCATTCACACTCCTACGCAAACCCCATCCGACTCTCCTGGTGGTCCTTCTTCTTCTGGGCACTCTCTTCCCGATTTTATTCCAACACTCCCTCAATTTCATTTTGGAATACCTTCTTCATCTTGTACTGGCAGTCTTAATCCTAGTGGCGCTATTCCGTCATTCACTCCAAATTACCAGATTCCAGTTGGTGGACAATTTCACCAAGGTGGTATGACTCAACCCCCTTTCAGCGGGCACATTCCTTTTGGCACAAAAATCTCAATTGGAACACAACCCCCAATTGGAATACTACCTATAATTGGAACACCACCTTCACTGGGAGGACCGACCCAGCCTTATGGCCAAAACATACCTATGTCCTTGGCCCAGTATTGGAATTAGTTGATACAACATCCTACTCAATCGACTGAGGGGCAACAGTTTCCAACTGCGTCTGTAATACCCCCTAGTGTGGGCCAATCATATCCATCTTCGTTCAATCCCATTTGGGGGGTGAATGCAACTCAAGCCCTTGTTCCAGGGTACAATCCTATGAGTTACTATCCTCTTCAACCACCACCGTATCTGCCTGGGTCTTCACATTATATGCAGACTGCTTATGTTACTACTGGTTTGTCGACTGGGATTCCTCCCCAAAGACACCAGTACCCACAGGTGAATCGATAGTTACCTTTCATAGCCACTTTGGATATTATGGATTTGTCAAGGATTTTAAATGATCCAATTCGTCACTCTCCCCAATGGCCTGCTATCCCAGCCAAGCTACCATCGGGCATTCCCAAATTCGACGGTAAAGCGGGAGAGGACCCAAACAATCACGTTATGACTTTTCACCTATGGTTTTCATCCAACTCATTGATGGATGGCTCTATTCGTTTACGTCTTTTTCAACGAACTCTCACGGGTTCTACTATGAAGTGGTATATCGAATTGCCACGAGGTTTCTTCTCTGACTTCAACACCGTAGCTATGGATTTCCTTACGCATTACCAGTTACCGATCCGTTATGACACGAGGACCAAGATTTTGACTTCCTTCAAATAGAACAAGGCCACTCATATATCTGATCACATTCATAAGTGGCGATGGAGACGCCGTCTCATTAAACTAAAAATCCCCGATTAGTTACTGGCAGAATGGTTCAAAAAATCATTTGTGAACGACATCGTTCATGACATTACCATGGGTGGAGTAGTCACAGAAGAGCGGGCTATCAGTCATGCTCAATATCTTGACCTTGTTTATTCACAAATAGGTACCCTTTATGACTTATTACCTGACTTACCTCGTCCTTCTACTTCCAGCACTTCAACTACTCTAGCTGCTTCACATGTCGCTAACGGTGTGATTGGCTCTTCCCAGGCCCAACCACATTCCACCTCCGGTACAAAACCCAAACCTGCTTCTTCTAATGTCACAATGCTCCATCTCTTGCCCCTCCCACCAGCAAGACTTCTGAGGTAAATGTAGTTTAATCTACCCCAGTCGGTAAAAACAAATCTAAAAAGGGGAGAGGTAAGAATAAGGAGGGAAAAAATAATTCTCAAGCAGAGCAAACCAAAACTACCCTTGTTGATGATAGGGATAAGCACAAACCTCGATACCCTTGTCTTATCTGTGGTGATGATAACTACACGAAGGATTTTCCACGATGCACCGAGGTCACTAAGTTCCTTCAAGGAGCTCCAAAACCACCTGCACCGGCCATTTTGTCCCAACCTTTCCCGTCTCAACAACAAGCTCAGTTGGTCATTCATGACCAACCCTCCTCTTCTACTACATCATATGTTTTGATGTGTAATGATCATTCTAAGAAGAGAAACGTTGCACTCACTACTCGCGCCAAAGATTATTCTCGCTCTAAAGAGAAGGTTGATGATCTACTGCCTTCCTCGGCACAACCCTCTCCCACGACTCCACCTACCAACGGTCCTCTTCATATCGAACGACCAAGCCTCGACACAGTTCTGTGACCCCCCCCCAAAGGGCGTCGTTCAGAAATCGGCTTTCAATCCTCATGCTCGTGTGGCCTAGAACTACAACATTGTTGAAGATATGGCCCAAGAACCTTCTGCGATGTCAGCGCTCGAAGTCCTTCAAAGTTGTCCTACACAACGGAAGGCACTTTTGAAAGCTATCGGTGGAATTGACCTGACGGATACGAATTTAATAATCTTTGACTTGGAAGATCACATTCCAAGGTTACCCCCTCAACTCGCGTTCCAGATCTAAGTGGTTGTCTCTGACAAAAAAATTTGTCGAACCATTATCGACGAGGGTGCCTCGACATGTGTGATGTCTCTTGCTTGCTGGAAATCCATTGGCTCTCCTTCTTTGAATGAATCCTAGAACACTCTTAAAGCATTCAATGGCTTCAGTTTTAAGCCCTATGGTGTCCTTCCTTCATTTCCCATCACATTAGAAGGCAAGACGGTCCAAGTCAAAGTGAAAGTCTTTGACTCTCCCCTTGATTATAATCTTCTTCTTGGTCACAGCTGGATCGATTCCATGCGCGCATTTGTGTCGACCCTTTTCCATGTGGTACATTTCCCACATCAAGGTAAGGTTGTCACCGTCGACCAACTAGCCTTATTCAATTTTGATACCCATACTGGCAACGTACTTTTTATCGCTAAAACCCCATCGGGTTATGAGAACGTCAGTGTAGGCCTTCTCAAGGACTCTTCGTTAATGGGTACTTTCCCCATTCCACCGCCCGATGTTCCACGCTTGTCTGTTTCTTCCATCAACATGATCTCCACCTCGCCTCATGAACTTCCTACATCTCACGACCCCTGGATAGTCCCTGACCCTGGAGATCATCTTCGTTACGACAACGCAATGCCGTTAAGTCCGGTCGAATCCACCTATCAGGCCATTCAATCGGCAACACCTTCTACCCCCTCTCTTGGTGAGTTGTCTCCCGATCCTTTTCGTGTTATTTTTCCCACTGACGAGATGATCATGTTCATCATGGAGGACACCCATTGGGACAATGGGCATCATCATTCCATCCTCTTTTTGGAGCAACATACCCTTGAGAACTACCAACGGATTTCGACCTCGTCGACCGTTGTCGTCATCTCGAACATTCCTGAGTCTGCACACGATGTATTTTCCGAAGGGAACTTAAGAAATATCTCGCCCATTATTCCCCTTGACATATCCATCAAACCTGGGATTGTCGAAAATGTCCATATTGGAGATTCGTGTTCTTCTGACGAAATCGTCACCTACACATCCTTATTCAAAGAATTTCGTGACATCTTCACCTGGAGTTACGAAGAAATGTTGGGTATCGACCCTGAGATTGTGATACATGAGATAAAGACGTACCCTGACGCTAAACCCATCCGGCAACGCCTTCGTCCAGTTCACCCACGTAAAGCGGCTACTATCAAGCTCGAAGTCAAGAAACTTCTGAAAGCCGACTTTATTTATCCGGTGGCTCTCACAGACTGGGTTTCCAATATTGTCCCGATTGACAAGAAACAAGGCACCATTTGTGTATGCATTGATTATAGGGATATCAACAAAGCTTGTCCCAAATACAACTTTCCTACCTTCTTCGTCGATCAGATTGTCGATGATTGCACCGGAAGTGAAATTGTCTCTCTCATGGATGGTTTCTCCAGGTATAATCAAATCAACATTGTTCCCGAGGATCAACATAAGACTGCTTTTATTTGTCCTTGGGGTACTTTTTCCTATCGGAAACGTCCTTTCGGTCTCAAGAACGCTGGCGCAAATTTTCAATGCACTATGTCTTACGCTTTTCATGATATCAAGCACATCGTTCAACCATATTTGGATGATTTACCTGCTCACTTAATGCACCGAGTTGATCACCCAAAACACCTCCGATCCATTTTCGTTCGCTGTCGGTTCTACCGTATATGTTTAAATCCTCACAAGTGCGTTTTCTGCATGGAATCCGGCCACCTTCTAGGTTTTATCGTTTCACGTCAAGGGATCTGGGTGGATCCTTTAAAGGTTGAGGCGATCCTTTATCTCCCTCCTCCTTCTACACTTCGCCAGTTGCAAAGTTTGCAGGGGAAAGCAAACTTTCTTCATCATTTTATCCTGAATTATGCCAAGATAACTCGTGGCTTTACGCGGCTGTTAAAAAAGGGTTCAGAGTTCGTCTGGGATACCATCGCCAACAATGATTTTGAAGCTTTGAAGTTGTCCCTAACGCGTGCCTCGCTTCTCTTTCCCCCTGATTACAGTCGCGATTATTTCCTCTACCTTGCTGCCTTGGATTACACCATTGGTGTGGTTCTTGTCTAAGAATATGATGCTAACAATGAACATGTTATTTACTACTTGAGTCACAGTTTAACGCCTATTGAAATCAAGTATTTACATGTCGAAAAACTGGCCTTGGCTACCGTTCAAGCCGTCCAACGCTTCCGGCACTATATCCTCTCACGCAAGACTATAGTGATTTCTCACTGCAAGCCTATGCAACACATTCTTACTCATCAATTGCTAGGGGGAAAATACTCCAAATGGATTGTGATTCTTCAGGAGTTTGACTTGGGGTTTGAATGTGCCAAGTCCAAGAAGTCCTTAGTTTTTGCTGAGTTTATCTGCGATTTTCCCCATTCTGAAATGGAAATAGTAGCAGCGGATTCATTACCTGATGAATCTCTTTTCCTTATTAGCACTGATGATATTTGGTATGGGGATATCATTATATATCTCCAAACCCAGACTTTCCGACCAAATTTGTCTAGTACTCATCGACGTCGCATATGCTATCAAGCTCGTCAATACAGTATCCTTGGGGATACTCTTTATCGTCGGGGGATTGACTCTATTTTTTGACGTTGCCTAATGTTCGACGAAGCTGAGAAAGATCTAAATGACTTCCATTCCAGAGCATGTGGTGGTCATATGTCTGGGTATGCTACTGCCCAGAAGATCTTAAGAGCAGGGTATTTTTGTCCTTCTTTGTTTAACGACTGCATAATCGCCGTTCAGAAATGCCATGCTTTCCAGACCTATAATCAGAAGATATAGTCACATCCTTATCCTCTTCACCCTGTGGTCTCAGTTGGTCCCTTTGCGAAATGGGACATCGATTTCATGACATGTCACCCTCACTCGGCCCGGGGGCATGGTTACATTATTGTAGCCGTTGATTACTTTACGAAATGGGCTAGGGTGATGCCGACATTTGATAACACTGGAAAGACTGCAACATTATTCATTTTTAATCATGTCATATCTCATTTTGGTGTTCCCCAAGCTATCGTCACTGATTATAGTAGCCACTTCAGAAACTTCATGATGTCTAAACTTACTGAAAATTTGGGTCTTCGCCATGATAACTCAATGCCTTATTACCCGCAATCCAAGGGCCAAGTCGAAGCAATTAACAAAGTTCTCATAACTATCCTCCAACGAATGATAGGGATTCATAAGACAAGTTGGCACACAATGTTGTTTTCGACATTGTGGGCTTACTGGACATCCGTCAAATCTGTTACTGGCTTTACACCTTTCCAGTTAGTCTATGGTGTGGAAGATATTCTCTCGATTGAATGCGAGATACCCTCTTTAAAACTAGCTGTTGAACTCCTACCAAACACTTCTGCTGAAGAAGAACGTCTATTGTATCTTATGCGATTAGACAAAACTCGATGCGATGCTACCCTAGTTATAGAAGCTCATAAGAAACGTGTCAAGGCCCAATATGACAAACATGTCAAGCCTCGCGTTTTCTCGGAAGGAGATCTCGTTCTCCTCTATGATCAAGATCGAGATATGCTAGGGGCTCAAAAATTCGAAGCCATGTGGCGAGGTCCTTATATCGTTCAATGAGTTTTGGAAAAAGGAGCTTATGAGTTAGTATATTATGATGGTATCCCTTTGAGTGAACCCAGGAATGGGTTGTACTTGAAGAAGTACTATGCATAAAATCATCTGTGCACGAGTACTTGTATTTTTATTGTATCATACTTCTTGTGTGTTACTATAGCTTGATTTTGTCGTTATCTGGTCTCTGCCCTTATGTGGCGTTGTGTTTGATTTCCATATGTCAGAGTCTTCGCTACCCTATATTGGCTTCGCTGATGGAGCTAGCCGTAGTACTCAGAACCTTGCTTCTGCTGCATGGGAAATTTATGCCCCTACAAACGAACTTGTCTCCTTACAAGGTGTGTGTCTTGGTCGTGCAACCAACAACATTGCAGAGTATAGCGTCGTTATTGAATTATTGGTTGATGGTATCTTGCTTGGAATCCATCATTTGATTGTGTGACTCGATTCACACCTGGTAGTACTACAGTTAAGTAATGTATACACTATTCAAAGTCCTACTATGTTGCGGGTGTATTTGTGAATTAGCCTCTTGGAACATTACTTTGATTACATTGAATATCAACATATTCCTAGATGTTTAAATACATTAACAGATGCATTGGCTAACTATGTATTAGACAGACATTTGGATCATTTATAAGTCAATCACATCAATTTTCACACAATACAAGGTAAACCAGTAGAAGCCGTATGTATATATATAACGATCAAAAGAGTTTTTTACAAAAAATTTGTCCGAAGACCAAAATGTCAAAATATAAATCCCATAGCTTCTACAAAGTGATGTCATGGATGACGTTCACGATAACACACGAATTCTCGGGCAACTCTACGGAGCAGTCAAGTCATGGACCCTGACACTCCTACTGTATGACATTGATCGCGTCATGGAAACTCCTCAAGAGGCATGTCTGGAATATCTGTGGTCAAGCCTTCTAGGTTTTGTTCCACTACTTGATAATCCTCGGCATATTGTGGCGTTGCCGCTACTTCTCTTCGTCGTTGAATGGGAGAAGTATCAGGAGGTTGGTAAGGTCCAACATCTATGTTATCAACAACGATTTTGTATTTAGTCTTTGGATGAACATATAAAACAAAAACATTTGAATATGAAAAATCCACAAAAACATTTAAAAAGGAAAAGAATGTGTGTACTTCTTACCAAGTTCCCCCCACTTAGCATCCTCTAGTAGTACTAAGTCCGGATCTCCTCAGAAATCCAACCCAACATAAGCATAATCGTCAACCATCAACATCTGTGGTTGAAGCCAATCAAAGAAGGTATCATCATACTTGATGATCGGTCCAGCTACGTGCTGGGCCATGAGCCGACACCATCTCAGCATTCTTAGATCCCTGGGAGCTGGTAAATTCCACTCAACCTACAGTCTCAGTAATGGAACCCTCTCAAGGAATAAGGACACTAACAAAGATCCATACCCAAATTGCTTCAGGTCACCTCATCTGCATTTGGTCAACTTCTTTTTCATACTACGAACCACTGCATCTACCCAGTTGAAAACCCAAGGTTCAATACACTCAATAACATACTGGAAGTAACTCTATAATGCCATGTGAGGAGCAGAAATCCCAACCATCTGAGCTATGGTGAATAGGATAGTATGGAGGGTCAAATCCCGTACCCCCCAAATAACTACTTTCCCTTTCTTCCTCTTTGCCTCGGGAACACAATGTAAATGGCAGTACTCACTCATGGGTAACCCACCACCTCTGCCACCAGTTAAGCTCACATGGTACCCCCATCGTGATAGTCCAGTCAAGAAGTAAATGTCCTCAATATCTAAGGACAGTGTGTGGACCCCCACATGAAATACCTGTTGATCGGGATCCCACATATGCACAAGGTACTCTAATAACCTGACTTGGGCCCTGATGCCCGGGATACGAAAGTACTTCAAAAGGCCACAGTTTCTTAAAGAAAAAATAGTAGGTGGATGATTTCCGGCAATGGCATTGTCTTCTTCGTGCTCCCTTTCGCGCCATTCAAAGACCATTTTGATGGCCAATTAACTGCATAAAAAGCACAAAAAGAGGATTAGCAACTCTATTCATGAATTGGTTCATTTTTATTGAGTAAATTCTTTAAAAATTTTTTTGCTTTGCGGTTCTTGCAAGATACTATGGGATCACCTGCGAGAATCACCCATTCTCGCAGGTCTCGTGTAGCCCACCTGCGAGAATGGTTGAGTGCAAGTAGGGCTCATAAAATCAACTCAAAAATGAATTTTTAACCAATGAAAATGAAAAATTAAACCATGAAAGAGTAGAGGACAAAGAGCCTACCTCATTGTTGTTGACGGCTCGACGAATGGATGCTCGTAACTCCCACAATATGACGTCGAACTTCGAGGGTAAAAGAGGGGTTTTTGAGCTCAAATAGTGGAAAAGTGAAAATGATATGGTAAAAAAGACTTTTACTCCTTTATATTTACTTTTACCATGTTATTTGGTTTTTTAATAATTATTTATTTATTAAACCCTAATCCCTAATGTCCTTTTGAGTGTAACTTTTGCAGGCATAACAACTTTGATGGTCATATATAGGGATGCGGACATATTTTTTGTTTGTCATAGTGTGTTTTGATTTTTTTTTATGGTTTTTGTATAAAACCTCAAGCGTGGTCTTTGTCAATTCTCACGCTCGAAAATACATGAGAACGCGATCGAGCATACTTTTATCACTTTTTCGGGATCAACAAGGTTATACGAAAAAAGGAACCCCCTTGGAGTCTTCTTTAAGCTCTTTTCAGATTCTCTAAACATGAAAAGATAGCCGAGCAACCTTGCTATTTTCACGCTCAATAAATTATTTGAAGAAAGCATCTAGTGAGCGATAATTTATCTCTTTTTCGGTCTCATTGGACTATTTTACGAAAAAGGAACTGAGAGAGTTCTCTTTTAAGTGTTTTTCCAAACTCTATAAGCATGAAAAACCTTTGAGTTTTCTATCTTTGGACTCATTAAACAAACATCGACAGACCCGTCATGAGACCGAACCACTCCTTAGGGTTCGTTAAACATACTCCGAAGGACTTATCTGAAGGATAATCTTATATCAACAAGCATATGCTATCCTCCTCAATCTTGCGTAAAAATAAAGAGGTACTCGCCAAAAATGGTGGGGGAAAATTTGGGAAAGGGATATGTTTTCATCTTCGTATTGATTGGCAGTAAGTGTCGCTCTTGAACATGACACCCCCTATTCATCATTTGAAGCCGGTTTGGGAAATCCATTTGTCTCTCATTTGATTTGCTACAAGGTCATTCCCTGTGTTGTCTTTGAGTCAATGTTTCCAAATCACTGGTCGTGTCGTTCATATGTTCAATAGAAGTCAATATGAAACCTCTATTGAGTCGGCCATCTGCAGTTGTCCATTCTCTCCGTGTCGGCCTTCCCTGTGTCCAGTCCAACTTACATCATACTTTGTTTCACCTTCAAAATCTGTT
>SNQJ01S0043235.1:93211-108553 GCA_010110895.2 Picea sitchensis
TTGCAACACATAGATCCACTGTGTATGTCTCGTGGCTATGTCGTCTTAATTTGAAATTTCTCGCATAGATCCACAGTGTATTCCTAGTGGCTATGCTATATTTTGACGGTGTGGATCCACAATGTATGATTGGTGGCCATGACCTATGTCTACAATTTCATCCCTTTATGATCTGAGTATGGGAATGCCTACCTCAGAATTCGGATATATGATATTTTACAGATGCTTGGTTGTTCACAGGTTTCCGATTAGGTGTGCTCCTCGTTTCTGACACACACATGCAGCTTACAAAGTCTTTAGGATGTCACTAGTTCCAACCTCATACTTTCGAGGGCATTCTGTTACCCATGATTTTGGTCATCATGATGGTGTATTAATGATGGTGTACTCAAGCTCTTCATAAGAACTTTCTCCTGAGAAAAGTTACTTTCATCTCTTCCCAGAAAACTCATTTTTGAAGAAGGTTCGCAGGTTGCTAATATATTTGGGTGCGAGAATGACCCATTCTCGTAGGCTTCTTTAAGCCAGGGTACAAACTTCTCGCACTGTGTTGAATAGCCAGGGTGCGAACTCTTCCTAAAGCATGGAAAAAGATGAATTATCGATGCTTCTAGAAGGGAATCTTCTAGAAGAATGGGTTGGCATTTGAATGATTATCCTTGTACTGGATTCTCTGATATTGTGGGATCATTCTTATCCAAGTAAATATCTCATTCTCTCCTATATATTGAGGGAATTATCATGGAAAACGTTAAGCAAGATTCATTGGAGAATTGGTGAAAGAATTGTGTGAAGGACCTAGCTTGAACAGTAGCTTGGAGACTCTAGCAAGTCTATCAAGAGGTTTTGATCTTCTTCATACAAGGATTTAGCAAGTGTGTGTGTTGGATCCAAGAGCCATCGAAAGGAATCTTGCGAAATCAAGGCAATCAGGTTGTAATATTTACTTTCAATTAATATGATACAGTGGCATGTCCGTTTCCCATAAAGCTATTCTCACTTTATTGTGTAATTCCTTGATCATACATATAAGTTGACAGTTGAATATATTTTTCTATCTTCACTTTGGTTGGTTTGTGTTGTCTTGGTATTGTCTTCACGAGATCACCAGAGAGAAGAAGGATCAAAAGAGACCTTAGGAAGTGATACTAAGGTATGTTACTTGTTCCTTCCTACTAGCTAATTCAATGGTCAAAACTTAGGGAAAGAGTCGTATCCTGTCCTATTTTTTTCTAGATCCAGGTGGATCTAGGGAGATCTGTTAGTGTCCACACATACTGATTAGTCCGATAACACCTACCGCCACCCTCACTCTTGTAGTTGCATTTCAATGTTCACTTGCGTGGGGAGCTCTGCAACTCGTGTATCCTCACGAAGTAGTGCATACACTCTTCCCCATCGCTTCAACTTACACCCTAGCCTCCACTTCTTCTGTACATGATGGGGACTCTAGCTCTTCATTGCCTTTGTTTGCAATTCCAAGCACCAAGTTTCCAGAGCTCTCCCGCCCCTCTACCAGCCCCCGAGCTTTGGTGCGACGTCACGGGGTTTCTAGTTGGATTTCTGCAATTGTTCCACACTATGCCATGACCCCGTGGCAGGCCAAAGATAGGGTAAGCCTGGTACTTATCTCATGGTAGAATTATGCCTACAATAGGGGCTCAGGATGAACTAGTCACTACCTCTGCAACACTTCCAGAAGTTATTCATGCAGACCCTCCCCTCGAGGCTCTCCTGGCTAACTCGACCCATGAATCTCCTCCTGCAGTTCCACCCCGCAACAAGACTCCTCCCTTGGCACCCCTCCTTGTGGCCACCCCAAACTAGACACCTTATTCCCAACCAACTGGAGACCAACCTTCTTGTTACCTCTCCCCCCTCTCGAACCCCTATGACTGTAGGGTTGAGTGGTTCGATCTGTATGGGAATTCTCTCGACTATGCGCCTCTACCTCCCTCTACCCCTCTGAGTCCCTTTTACCCACCCTCACCCCCTCAAACCCCTTTCACCATCCCCCTTCCGACCTTCCCCCTGATATCCTCCTCCTCCTCCCCTATGCAAACCCACTCCAACCTCCCCTATGCTTTGTGCGTGGATAGAACATAACTCTTGGAAGATATCAAATTGATGAAAAAAGACCTGGAAATTATCAATTCGATGAAAAAATATTTGGAAGAGATCAAAGAGGCAATGCTCAACACATAATAGAAGTAATCCGATCACTAGAGAAGAGTGGACGCCCTGATGATGTTCATGCAAGATCTTCAACAAGCCATGGCAAAACATGGAAAAGGCAAAGCTTCGACGAAGCAGGTTTTTGCAGGACTGCATCTTGGTCCAGGTTTTTAGGGTCTTGCTGTGTCTTTTGAGTCTTTTTACACCTTAATTATGCACCTTGGTCCTGCGTGTCCTAGTAGTCTAGTTACCTTTCAGTGGCATGACCATGGCAATGGTGGTTTCCCAACTGGGCACCGGAGCCATGTGATTTTTTGGACATCTGGCATTACTAGTTTTTGGACATCTGGCACAGTGGTTTCCAAGGATGATTTTAAGGATGGAAATTTATTTTAAAATGTAGAAACCTTGGCGAATATTACTAATCCTTCATATGTCAACTATAAATGTTTGGCGATATTTTTGTAAAAATATTCAAATTTCCAAGTATTTTATATAGTTTTTATAAAATTTTGGCTATTTTTAATGTAAAATAATTTTATCCTATAGAATTTGGGCGAATCATTTTTAAAATAGTGAATCTCATTTTTGGAAAAACCAGGGAAAATTAGCCCATGAGAGAAATTTAGCCCCTAAAATCATCCCTAGACTAGTTTCCCTTCTGGGCGGCACTGCGACCATGTGGATAATAGCCCATATATAGCTGTAATTTTCTGAAAGGAATCAATACAATACAACACTCTAACTTACAAAAAAAAAAGAGATGATCTCGGTTGTTTGTTTGGAAATATATTTATTTGTGTCCCAATCCAGATAAGATGATCTCGTCCGTTTGTTTGGAAATATATTTATTTGTGTCCCAAGCCCTGTCGATAAATATATATCATATTAAATCACAAAATAAGGTAACAATATATCACAAAAATGTGTTAACCTGAGAGCATCATGAATTGTCCATGATAGTATTACATGGAATTGAAATTGTTTTTTCCCTATTGGTCTAGATATGTCATACATAGTGACGCCATACCATAACTTCAACAACTCATCAATATGTAGCTCAATATATACATTCATATATTTAACCTAGTACTTACCTAATTGGTTCAACATACATGATTAATTATACTTATTTATATGCCGTTATATATAAAGGACATAATTACCATGCACGAAACAAAGAAATGAAATATTTTGTCATACTTTAAAGAAAATAAAAGGTAATTAAATCCCTAGAACAATCATTTCCAACATTGTGTGCTCTCTCTTGATCGACATCCAAGGAGGAAGGTTATTCTTTATAACAAAAACATGCCACACTGAGTATGTAGAACGAATCTCTCCAAATGGATTGACACCATCAACTACCAATGAAAGTCTAACATCACGAGGTTCTTCTTTTAAAATTGGACACTTTTCTTCAATGCACTTCAATGTAGAACCATATGCAAGCATTCGAAGAACATCATCTCGATTTCTGTTCTTTTCATGGAAATCCATAAATTGTGATATACTTTAGCACCTGAACAACCTCTAGAAACGTGGAATTATCGGAATATAACGAAGAAATTTATGAGGCACCTTATTTGACACTTTAACGGTTCAATATCTACTTATTTGACATTATGGGCATTCATTTTCTAATGCATATTGTCCATAGTATATGATATTATCGTTAGGACATGCATCAATAGCTTGATACTCCATTCCAATTTCTTTCATAATCATGGATATTTCTAGATATGTGGGTGGAAAAATATTTGACGTCGGTAATAGAAATTCACCTAACAATCTACAAAATTCAAAATAATAAGTCAATGTAAACAATATTAATCATCAATATCACATCCATACTTTACAAATTAGAAAACAATAGAGATATAGGAAAAAATTGAACCTTTTAAGTATTTTTGAACATGCAGGAATAGATAATTAACAAATTAAATACCTTAGTATATGTGTGAGGAATGTGTTTGATAAACCATTCAAAACCTTCAAGTTCACCAACAACAATATAGAATATAGAAGATTTGTTGTTGAGCCTTCATAAAGAAGTTGGCGTGACTTCTTGAGTATAGGATCAACATCATGACTATCATCCTAATTGTCCTCGTTTATTGGAGAACATGTGTCTTGGATCAATCTATGTATATCATATTCCTAATTTGTATCACTAACTTTATCTCCATCCATATCATCATTAATAGCTTGATCAACAACTTCAATATTTTGATCTCGAAGTTCATCACCATGTAAATGAATATTTTTTGCTAGTACTTGACAAATAACTCTCTAGAGGTCAACATTTTGGGGGCATCATCTATATATTTAAAAACATTGTAGTAAAGTTATTGTGTATAGAATATATAAAAAAAACGATAAGAAATATTACTAAAATTCATGACATGATGACTATTACAGAGAATACATTAAATATTGAATAACCTCTTACCAAGGGACGATATTCATAACCCCCTTTGGCGTTCCCCTTCTCCCTACAATGTATTTCAGATATTGTTATTAAAAGTATTCTTTTTTGCAAGCCCCTACAATCATATCAAGGGAAATAACATTTTACATTGCCCCTCGCCTCTAATATCGCTCTAAACTAAGCAAGCTTCCTGTCATTTTCGTTCATAGTGACAAATCCTTGTACTCACAAGTAATTGTCTTAGGTACACCATACCAAACAGTAAGTTGTCAATTTTTTATATTTTAGTTACTCCTTCATGATATTGTATCTACTCCTTCGATTATTATATGTTTATTTACAGTGACCTACAATTCTCACAATTATTTTTCTAAGACATTTTGAGATGTTTTTTCTTATTATTGATTAACTATTAAGATGGATATGCTTCAATTTATACTTTAGAGTAGTGTGTACTAAATCACCATGGAAAATAATTACACACCATTTAATGAAAGTGGTCAAAATTTCTCAATCTTGAATCACTCGACACCATACACTAGCCTCTAAGTTGTTTTGTAGAGAAAATGTCAGTCTTTGAAATTCACCACTAAAACAAGAATGCCATCCACTTGTCATCCACAATTGGGTTTGGTTGGTTTAAATTATGACGTGTTGATTTGCAAATGATTACAATGGTCACAATTTTATGCTACTTACAGTGGTCACTATTTCATTTTCTAAGACACTTTGGCATGTTCTCATTTTTCATTGTCTGACTAGTAGATTTCATCAGGAATTTTTTATATTTTAGCTATTCCTTATTAATAGTGTATAAAAAAGTTACATCAACTACAAACTAGAGTTAATCACTACATCTATAATTGCGTGTGATTATAAAAAATTGAGAGAAACAACATCACATAAGAATACAATGTTATATGACTAACCTAACCTAATACTAGACTAAAGATATGACATTAATATATATAGGCACAACATCATAGAAACACAAAAGTTAGAGAGCTAACAAGGTCGCTAAGGGATAGGANTAAGAATACAATGTTATATGACTAACCTAACCTAATACTAGACTAAAAATATGAAATAAATTAGATAGGCACAACATCATAGAAACACAAAAGTTAGAGAACTAACAAGGTCGCTAAGGGATAGGATTAGACCTAGAAGGATTTTTTTTCAACTTTTTCTTTCAAACATTAGTCCAATCGGTAAAGTTGTTATTAGTTGGTGGTTTTGTAATAAGGATTAAATTTACATAAGCAATTGTAGGCTCAAATTGATCTAGATAGATAATGACATCCGTTTTTAATGTTTGAATTGTCTTATTGATGGAGTAATTTTCCCTCTTCTTAAAATACTTCTTCGGAAAATATCTTTCTTGACATTTCACATGAATTTCCATAGAATATACTAGCTAGATCCAAAAACCAATGACATAACAATTTTCAAATATGGTAATTCACATATATATTATCAAGGAAAAAACAAGCTACATGAAATTTCCTTTGAAATTTTTTTTACAAGTTAAATGAGTATATGTAAATAAATAAATAAAAAAACATACTAACCTTGCAAGTTCAAAATCCGAGCTATGTAGATAAAGAATTGGATTTGTTCAACAAGTGGGTGACGGAAAAAAATAAACATCTAAAAAAAAATCTATGAACTGTGTCGCAACTATAGAAAATGTGTTGAAAAGTCTCTTAAAGTCAAGTATATATAGATCGATTATCGTCGATATAGCAACGAAAATGCATGAGTTGACGCAAAAAAATTCAACTAGCCGTTTCAAGCCACATGTGCTAAGATAGTCAATAGTCGTCGCTATAGCAATGAACATTCGTCGCAATAGCGATGATAATCGCGACCAATTTAATAAAAAAATGAAAAAAATGCTTAACTTACTACTTATTTTTCAACGAATGTGCTCTTTCTCTAAGCTTGCATCTAATAAATCTCTCCCCCTTTGTCATCAATGGAAAATGTATCTTTCCATCTGGGTCTTCTCCCCCTAACTAAACTATCTTTGGGGACAATCCCCCTGACTTAACTCTTCCTAAAACTGATCTCCCAACTTGAACTGTCCTCTTTATGGTGCTTCCTTGTGTATATCTAAGACATACAAGATAAGAATTCAAAAGCAGTCATTCTGGAGTAGAAATTACTCCGAGCCTCTAGAAAGATACTCAAAGGATTCTCTTGGAAGCAGTTTTGTAAATATGTCTTCCACATGTTCTTTTGTGCCCACATATTGAACTCTGATGTTCTTCTCTACAACCAGTTCTCATAGAAAGTGATACTTTATTGGAATTATTCGTCTTGGAGTGCATCATCAGGTTCTTTGAGATACTGATGGTTCTTGTATTATCACAACAGACTGGAATGGGATCATCATACTCAACCTGTATATCTGTCAGAGTTTGTTTCATCCATAGAACCTGTGTACAACATGTTGTTGCTGCAATATACTCTGCCTTGGCTGTATATAAGGATATCGATGATTGTTTCTTGCTTAACCATGATACTAAACACTCACCCAAGTAGAAAGTTTCTCCATTGGTGCTTCGTCGGTCATCAATGCAACCTGATCAATCTGCATCTATGTAGGAAATAAGTGATAGATCCTTTCCTTTTGGATACCATAATCCAAAATCTTATGTTCCTTTGAGATATCTGAAAATCCTCTTCACTACTAATACATGTGATTCCTTTGGTGCTGCTTGAAATGGTGCCACCTGTCCAACTACCTGCATTACATCTGGTCTGGATGTTTTCACATATAGTAAGCTACCAATCATTGACCTGTATTTCCTCTGGTCTATAGACTTTGAATCATCATATTTGCTCAACTTGCAACTGGTTTGCATATGAGTGGTAACTAGTTTGCAATGTTCCATTCCAAACTTCTTTATCATTTCTCTGATATACTTAGTTTGAGAAATATAAATTCCTTGGTTTCTTTGACGTATCTAAAGACCTAGAAAGAAGGATAGTTCTCTGAGTAATGACATTTCAAATTCATTTTGCATATCCTTTGCAAATATTTAGCTTAACCTATCATCATTTCTTCCAAAAATAATATCATCAACATAAACTTCAATTAATAAAATACTATCTTGAGTTACCTTGATGTAGAGGTTGCTTTCTCACTTCCTTTTCTGAACCTTCCCTATTGTAAATATTTATCCAATCTAGAATACCATGCTCTAGGAGCCTGTTTTAGACCATAAAAGACCTTCTTCAATTTATAGACATAATCTGCATTCTTTGACAACTAAAATCCTTATGGTTGTTCAATGTAGACTTGTTTTTCAAGTTCCTCATTCATAAAAGATGATTTCACATCCATCTAATACACTTTAATATTCTAGGAGCATGCATAAGCTAGGAGCAATCATATTTCTTCCATTCTGGCAAATGGAGCAATGTCTCTTCAAATTCGATTCCTTCAACCTGTGCGTATACTTTACATACCAATCTAGATTTGTTCCTTGTAACCTGCCCATCTTCATTCAATTTATTTCTCAATACTCACTTTGTGCCAATCACATTCTTATCCTTTGGTCTTGGAACCAATTCCAAGGTGTCATTCTTCTCTAATTGATCCAATTCTTCATCCATGGATTTATTCCAAAATTCATCCTTGTTGGCCTCTTCAAAACTGTTTGGTTCAATCGTAGATGAGAGTGCTAGGTTTGTTTGTTCTGGTGAACTAATTCTTCTTCTAGTCTCAACTCCTACATCTTTGTTTCCGATAATCTAATCTGAAGGGTGATTCTTCTGTACTCATTTTCTAGGTGTTTTTGGAGGCACTTGTTGAACTTTATCTTCTACTTCTGTCTTATCCTATTCATCTTCCCTTTCTACTTCTTCTTCATCTTCTGTTTCTTCCTTGTAAAGTTGTTCCATTGATTCATTTTCTTCTTCCTTTAATTCTCGTCCACCTGTTTCATCAATTGTTACATTGATTCTTTCCACAACTTTGTTCAACCTCATATTGTAACACTTGTATTCTTTCCTTGCACTTGAGTAACCAACAAGTACTCCTTTGTCCACACGAGCTTCAAACTTTCCCATTCTTCCATCTTCTCTTTTCATGTAGCATTTTCTTCCAAATACTCTGAAGTGCTTCACATTTGTTGGTTTTCCTTTCCATAGCTCGTAGGGATTTTTATCATATTTTTTCTGAACATTACTCTGTTTTGAATGTGAATCGATGTATGCACTGCATGTGTCCAAAGAATATTTTTCAATTTGGAATCCATTAACATTGTTCGATCCATTTCATGTACTATCATGTTCTTTCTTTCAACAACTCCATTCTGTTGAGGTGTCCTAGCAACGAAGAATTTCCTTTTTATTCCATGCTTGTTGTAGTAGTCCATAAATTCTTTTGAATTGAACTATCCTCCATTACCAAATCTTATACATTTTGTTTTTGAATCCATTTCATTTTCAACCAATTCCTTGTATACCTTGAAGTTTTCAAAATATTCTCACTTATTCCTGAGAAAGAAAACTGTAGTAATTCTTGTATAATCATCAACTAATAACATAAAGTATTTCTCACCTTTTAAACCCTTCATTGTAGTTGGTCCAACTAGATCACTATGCACAATTTCTAGTGGTCTTGTCGTTGAATATTCTTTTCATTTAAACCTAGTCTTTGTTTGCTTTCCTTGTTGACATTTCTTGCATAAAGTGTTGGTTGGTTTCGTAATCTAGGGCATTTCTCTAACTGATTCCCTTTTGTTGACTTTGACAAGGTTATCAAAGTGTATATGACCCATTATTCTGTTCCATAGCCAACTTTCATCTTCCTTTCCTAGACAACACTTTTGATTTCCAATTTTACTTAGTACATATATGTTGCTTGAAGTTCTTACAGTTGTTGCAATCAATTTTCCTGAACCTTCTTTTCTTATATTTCACTTTTGTGAATCTAAAGTAACTTTAAGACCTTGGTCACACATTTGACTCACACTTATAATATTATGTTTCATATCTTCTACTAATAGAACATTTTCTTCCTTGGTATTCTTGTTTTCAATTTTGACTATTCATTTTCCAATGATTTTAGTTGAATCATCATTTCCTAAGGAGACTGATCCATCTCTTCTCTTTATTAATGCAAGAAACATGTCTTTATCATCTGTCATGTGTTTTGAAAAACCAATGTCAACATACCAACCACGTTTCTTCTGCTTATCTTGTAGAGAGAGTGTGCATTCTTCATTTCTATATTGATTCTGATTTCTTATCCATGTTCTCTTCTGAGGTTCTTGTCTGTGAATGTTGTTGTTCTGTTGTGGTTCTCTAGGAGGAACTGCCATTCTGCAATCTTTGGCCATGTTTCCAAAGTTGTTACACTTGTAGCATTTCACTTCAGTGCTCAATGATTCAAGCCTGTTGTAACTTCTTCTTTGTGTTTCATTAGGCCTTCTTGGATAACCCTTTTGTGTATGACTTTCAAGGTTGTTTATGTTCTTGTTGTTAGCTCTGCAATTCATCACTTTATGTCCAAAATTATTACATGCATAACATATACCAAAAAATATAGTTTGATACATGGGAGTTGAAGATATTCTGAAAGGAGCTTCTCTTCTGACTCCTTCTTCTTCTTGAGGCCTATCTGTCAGTTGTTGATTCTAAAATCTGAATCTTCTCGATGGAGGAGAGTACCTGCAATCTTCCTTGTAGATCTTCCTATCCCCTTTGATTGTTTTTGCATAGATTTTTGGATATGTTTCTTGTTTTGTTGTTTTAGAGCTTGATCCCTTTTATGTATGATTGTATCCAAGTTCAGACTTGTCATGATGAGGTTTTTGACTGTTGATAATGTCATCCAAAAATTGAGTTGTTCTGCATATTTTTATTATGAATATCCTTTCTTAATGTGACAATATTTTCTTCCAATTTTTCAATGATCCTGTCTCTTTCTTCTAGTTGTTCTTTGAGTGATTCTTCAATTATTTTATCTTCTTCTATTTGAACCTTCAAATTTGTGATCAGTTGTTCTAGTTCCTGAGTGTCTTCTTTCTTGTTTAGTTCTGCTTGTAGCTTCTTGTTTTTCCTCTTTTCTCTTCTTATAACTTCTATGGCACACACCAATGCTTCTCGGTAGTCAACTTATGCCTCTTCATACTCTTCTTTGGCCTCTTCATATTCTTCTTCGGTGTATTCTTTGTCATAGTATTCTACTTCCATGAATAGAACTCTTTCTGTTTCACTGTCACTAACTTCATCTTCATCTGATGATGAGATGCCTTCTTTAGTGCATAAGCTTTTCTTGAAAACTTTCTTTGTGGTTCCTTTGTATTTATATGTTTTTTTTCTATTTGAGTAATATTCATCATTCCTCTTATTTTTCTTATGAGGACATTTGTTAGCAAACTGAACAATACCATCACAATTAAAAAAAAACAAAGGAAACTTACCTCTATATCTATTCTTGGTTCCCTTGTTCAATCTTCTAACGAAGTTGGCCACTTTTTCATCATATTCCAAGATGTCACTGTTGCTGATATGTTATTTTTCCTTTTTCTTTCCCTTTTTCTTTGACCTTTTGGATTCTTTGAAAGCTTCTTCTTTTATATTTGGATTTTCCTGTTCAATTCTCATTTCATATGCTGTGAAGATTCCATGTAGTTTGTCCATGCTTATTGAGTCTATATCTGCTCTTTCTTCTAGTACTGATATCTTAGGTTCAAATCTCATAGGAAGAGATCTTAGCACCTTTTGAAAAATTACATATTCTTTGATTTCTTCTCCCAATCCTATGATTGCATTTATTGTTTGATCGACTCGTAAGAAACAAGCTGCAATATTCTCATCTTCCTTCATATTTAATTGTTCGAACTGACCTCTATAAGTTTGAATCTTTGCTTCTTTTGACTTTTGAATCTCCTTCATAAATATTTTGAATTTTGTCCCAAATATATTTAGCGGATTGACAATGTATAAGTTTGGTGAATACTGATTCACAAAGATCATTCATAAGTTCATTTGTGGCTTTGGAATTATTTTGACTGAGTTTTATTGCTCTTTCATTTATCAGTGGAACTACTGATTCTTTTTTTCCATCTACAACTGATTGCCAAATTTCAAATCGTTGTGCATGTATATATGTTTTCATCCTTCTCCTCCAAAATGCATACTTATGTACATCAAACCATGGTATTCCATTTTTATACATGTTGTTTCTCTCCATGATCTACCTTTCAATGGTTAAATTGATTTATGAAGGAACATACTCTGATACAAATTGTTAGATTACTCAGAGGGGGGGTGAATCAGTAATAGAGAAATTTAATCTTTTTTCACCATAAAGTGCAAGTGTTATATCAATGTAGCATTATCATCCAATAATTGAAAATTAAATAAAAAATGAACAAATGAGAAATCATACACATACATAGTACACCAGTGTTTTTACATGAAACCCAAAGTGGGAGAAAACCACATAATGTTTTTTCTTATATGTATTGAAGAATTACATTCATTGGAAGCACCAACTTCGTTTGTTTTCCAGCTGCAACTAGAAGGAGGTTCAAACCCCCTAGTTTCTCAAACTACAACCTGAGGGAAGATCCAACTCCCCAATTCTTTGGCTACAACTAGAAGGAGGCCACAACCCCCTATGTTCTCCAGCTAAAACCCCCTGTCCTTTCCCCGTCCAACCGCCCTGACATAGAAGTAGAATGATGGAACCACTATCACACTATCATTGTGAGATATACCATTGTAACAACATGTACCAATCAACCTGTAATCAACCTATACCATAAAAAAGTGCATCAACCATGCATCGACCTATAAATAAGAGGAAAGGATCTCTCATTTTAATCACATAAATCTAGGTTAATGCATTTGTCATCAACCATCCCTGGGTGACATTCCCAACTATATTGTCCTAGCCAGGAAAGATCTGAAAATGATTGAGTAATGTAATTCATACCTTTTACTCAACATGTTCCTTATTTATACTATATCTGGCACCCTCTTTTTAGGGTCGACTTGACCCAAATAAAATTCAAAATAATTTTTAATGATTATTCCATTGGGGCCGAATTTACCAACAATGTCCTTTATATTTATTTTAATATTCATTTCAATGGGGACGACTTGTAACTTGTTGTTTGAAACAACTTTTCTTCTTTTAATTAATTTGGGGCCGACTTGTCACTTCTTGTTACAACTGTTTAGGGATTCTTAACTATACTTCGGTGCTTCCATCTTCAAGAGGGAATATCTCCTCAACCATGAGGAACCACGTGGAGTATGACCTACCATTGGAAATGTCATGATGAGGAATATCTATCTATGATAGTTTTGAATGCATTGTTAGTGTCCATCATCCTCTTTTTCCTCAAACAATTTTGGGCTTCATGACCACATCTCTAGGCTTCTTGTAGACTTGTTCAAAATGTCTTTCTGTGAGGGTCATGCTTAAAGCTATGCCATAAGGGGACCACTTTGGATAATTATTCAAATACAACCATCAGTTTTATATGCTTCTAAACTTTCTTCGGGGCTTCTTCTAGGGTTGACTAGGGTTGACATCAATGACAACCAACTATCCAACATGCATGTCTAGGGTTCGTTATTCATCAACAGTTGGAAGCTTGATGTATGTTATGGTGTGCACAAACTAGATATTGCACATGTAGTGGGACTTGTGAGAAGGTATATGAAAAATCCAGGTAAAGAACATTGGGGGCAGTAAAATGGATTCTTAGTTATTTCATAGGTACTACTACTCATGCATTATGTTTTGGAGGTTCAAACATTGTTCTAGAGGGATATGTTGATTCATATATGGTAGGTGATAATTATAGAAAGAGAATCACCATAGGGTATGTTTTTATTGTAGGTGGAACAACAATATGCTAGATTTCTAAACTGCAAAAGATTGTTTCACTTTCAACAATAGAAGCACAATATGTTGCTACTACAAAGGCTAGCAAAGAGATGATTTGGTTAGAGAGGTTTATGGAGGAAATGGGAAAGAAGCAGACTAATAATAGTTTGTACTATGACAACTAGAGTTCCATTAATATTGAAAAGAATTTATCCTTCCATTCCAAAACTAATCATATAAAAATCAGGTACCATTTCATGCGATCCACTTTGGAAGATGGACAATTGAAGTTGGAAAAGATACATACTAGCCAAAATCATCCAGACATGTTAACAAAGGTACTAGTCGGCGAAAAACTGAGTTCCTTCTCATTTTAAGTTGGCCTTCAACTATGAAGGTGAAGATGAGAAATTTTCCAAGTCCAAGGTGGATCATATTCCAACAGGTACATCAACAGGGAATTTATTGTGATTAGTCTCCAAGTGGGAGATTGTTGGTTGTAGATCATGATTATCTTCCTGATTCAAAGGTCTTGTTTCAGTTGTGTTTGGACCCCATTAAATGATAGGGTGTGTGGGGAGGATTTCCTCCACACATCTCTTGCCAGGTGGCGGCGATGATAAATTTTGGATTCCCCCCCTCATGGGGGTTCATGGGTAGTGCCCCCGAGGATAAATTTTTGGGAAACTTTCCTTGTAAAATATTGTAATTTCGTAGTCAATCTAGATCGTTCATTATAAGGTCTCATACCCGACAGTAGAAGTTATGTTAAGGTTTTTTTCCCTAGAAGGAAACCATATTTTATGAGGGAATTGTATTGCAGTTGTGTATGTGTGTGAATATTGTATTTTGAGAGAGGATATTGTGAGAGAAAGAAGAGGAAGTTACAACGATTATGTTGTAGGTTGTGTCCCTTCATTTGATGGATAATAATAGAGGAAGGACTTGGAAATTTCTATGGTGGATGTATCCCACACTAGGTGAACCACATATGTATGTGTCTCAATTGTATTGTGTATACTCTGTTTTTTATTTACGCATTTGTTTTATTTTATTGCTATGTGATATTGCTTTTCTAACAATACATTATCTAGTCTTGACAAGTGGAGTGGAGAGAATCTCATGCATGCACATGTGGTGTGGCCTCCAAGCCTCATGCATGTCAAGTGCTCCCTCCTAGTGATGACCCCAAGGTGAGTGAGCCCTCTTGGTGATGATACCAAAGTTAGCATGAAACACTTGGTGACAATATTGAGGTTGTCATGCATAACTTGACTCCACTAGTCTAACTAATTTACAAATAATTAATGACTGAAGACAAAGTGGTGAACTCATCTAGGGGAGAATATATCTCACGAGGGGCACCCTCAACATAGACAAATAAACATAGGATAGAAAATACTAGTTCGGCATGTAATATATCCAAAATTCATGATCCCAGGGGGAAGAAGTTTGTGCACTATGCCCGAGGGCTAAGAAAAGTTTCAAACAATCTTAATGAAGTATACTCATTGTGGCATGGACTCACCATAGATAGGAAAATTGGAATTAGGAAATTATTTATCTTTGGGGACTCAACGATAATTATCAAGGAACTAATAACCTAGTCTAATATTGGAGGGATCAAGCTTCAAGGCATCGTTTCACGATTCAAATAGGTCTTGTCTTATTTTGACAAAGTTGAACTCTTTCACAGTATAAGGGTGTTGAATGGTGAAGCAAATGTGTGGGAAAATTTTTCCACATCACTAAATCTGAGAGTTGTTATGGAAACTATGAAGGGTTCCCAATGAGGCCACATAAGTTGATGTTAATCCCTAATATTGGCTCATTACCCCTTAATTGGGGCATATTATATTAGTAATGTTATTTT